>JAFBJY010001251.1:0-214504 GCA_016801885.1 Toxotes chatareus | reverse complement strand
GAAATATTATACTAGAGGCACTTAAAGACTATTAACATCTACTTTTGCATGGTCTCATTAATACAATTATTTAAAATGTTCTAAATCTATTACACCCATTCTCAGTACTACAAACACTACAAGTACCACTGAACCTGAAATACTGTGACTGTGTATTTGGGGTTTCACCTTCAGGAGCTGAACAGAAGATTTCCTCTTCTCATTAAGGCTGTAGTCAGGACTTTAGAAATACTGAGGTCATGAGGTCAAGCTTTATTTAGACAATGTTTTTTTCTGTAACTTCCATTTTCTGTTTCTCTGGATTTTCTTTAAACCATATAACTCATTTATCTAACAGGTCTGAACTCTCTGTGATGTGTTATTTAAACGCAGCAGTGTGTCCCTGAGTTTTAATGAACCTCTGAATTTCTGTATTGTTTCCTGTGTGTATTGAATTGAATGGTTTAAAGGCTGTTTCCTAACACTAATAATAAATCCAATAATTATTCTGACAACATGCTGGAAAGTTCTTTGAATTCTAACATAATTCAGCATCACTATCAATGACAGTTAATGCAGTTCAGTCAATACCTGTCTCACTCAATACAAGGAAACAATTATGTGGACATTGCAACCAGGGAGAGGACACACTAGACCTAATGTCTACAAACAAAAAGGACTCTTCCAGAGCTGCTGCCCTCCCCCATGTTGGTAACTCTGACCATCCAGCTGTGATGCTCACACCAGCTTACAAACCCAGAGTGAAACAGGTCAAGCCAGAGGTCAGACAGGTTAGAATGAGACCACTGCTTTGAGACCAGTCAGTGGGACATTTTCAGAGAGGCAGCAACATAAGACAATGTTTCTGACCACCAGGAATATACTGTGTCTGTCACTGACTGCATTAATAAATGTATAGATGATGTGACAGTGGTCAGAACCATCAGGAGGCGAGCCAACCACAAACACAAAAACGTTTGCTCTCTGCTGAGAGCCTGGAACTCTGCACATAAATCTGGGGATAAACCTGTCACAGGGATCAGAGAGGGGACGAGGCTGTACACACAAAAACTGAACAGCCACTTCATGTGCAATAAAAATCCACGTCGACTATGGAAGGGTTTTCAGAACACCACTGACTACAAGGCCCTTCCCTTAACGACATGCCAGAACAACCGCTTTCTACCAGATGAACTGAACAGCTCTTATGCACAGTTTGAGATCAAAAGCACCAACCAGGCATGGATGCTCCCTTTGCCAGCACCAGTCCACGTAAGGCGGCAGGACCTGACAACATCCCTGGACACGTTTTAAAGGATTGTGCAGAGCAATTGAAGTTTTGAAATTTGCAGACATCTTCAACACATCACTCAGGCAGGCAGTCGTACCCACCTGCCTTAAAAACGCCACTATTATTCTGGTCCCAAAGAAGTCAAATCCAGTCTGCCTGAATGACTTTCACCCAGTGGCCCTCACACCAATTATGGAAAAGAACAATCTCCCAATAAACCTGGTCCCCCTTCAATTTGCATATAAAACAAACCAAGCCACAGAGGACGCCATCCTCACCAAGTAGGTCACCACACTATAGCCTGAACACACATACACACACAAGAAACACAAGACACACAATGCAGGTGGAGAAGATAGATGGGGACAAACGACACATCCCAGGGAGGGGAACACAAAGGATCCCTGAGGTTCTGAAGGCCCTTGTCCCAATGATGAACATCCAGGAGTCTCCAAACAGTGAATGCAGGATGATCATACACAAGTTGGAGGATGCTGCTCCTGAGTTTGCTCCTGTGTTCACCCCCCTGTGTTCAGTTCCTCACGTTTTATGGGATTCACCTCTTTTGCTATTTCGATTTAAGTAAGGCGTCTTAGTTGCCTTAAATTTATGTTTTTGAATTTTCCCTACGTGGACACTTTTGGGTTTTTTTTGTTTTGTTTCCTGGCTGAACAGACTGTAAGACAGTGACTTTTAAAATATGCTCATTAATCAGATTGCCTGGGTCTTTTTCTTCTGCTCTGGACTTTTTGTTGATATTCTGTCTCTCCCTGTTCAAATAAACCTATCATAAAAATAATGGACTGATCATGTCTTTGTAAGGGGGTAAATTTACAGAATCAGCAGGGGATCACATAAATATTTACCCCACTGTAAAACAAATGCAGAGTCACAGGTCTGGTGTGACGGAAACCGCTGGGATGGAGTCACCAGAAATAGGCGGAGGAGCTCTTTATTCAGGACAGAGACCAACAGCAGAGGAAAGTAGAGCTCCAAGAGTCATTAGCATCAGAGAACAAGTATCACAGAGTGTCTGCAACTTTACTGTGAATCATCTGTAACACCCGCTGCACACTAGACCAACGGGGTGGGTTTTGGGTTCGTTCGTGTTAAGGTAGCTACCCGAAGGTTTACCTGATCGAAGTAATCTCTTATTACTCTTAATAATACTCAATAAGGCTTGAGGCCACTTACCTCTGAACCTAAATATTAACTGACACCAGACAACGTTATGAAGTGCTACAGATATGCTTTACTTAAATTTACCCCGGCAATACAAAAGTTACCCTCGGAACCAAATAAGAAAGAATATATATTCACCCCGAAAAAAAAATATGTATCAGACACCTTGGGGAAAACAGAAATAAAATATCAATCTCAAACACCAATCAAAAACACCTCTCTGAGTATTTGTATACTTATAATCCTTCGTTATTTACTTTACTGTAGCCGGATAGCTTAATAATTCAATACTTTAACAATAAACACTCAATAACCAAAATACTTTGAATAATAACGTGGGTCCACAGCACACTCACACACACACTCACTACACCAGGGAACCCCGTTGCAGGCCTGTTTGAAGCTCGGGTGCGTTGCGGCCGATGAAGATCCTCTTCTCCCGTCGAGAAGACAAAACTGAAACCACGGCTGACGATTCAGGAGAAGATGTCCGTCCCACTCAGATGGAGAGGTCCTCAGCTCCTCCGCTCCGAAGAACCCGCAGGAACACTCACAGTTCAGAAGAATAAGTCCTCAGCTCAGTTCAAATGCAGAAGTTCTCACACACCACCAAAGTGCAGCCAGGCAAACAGTTCAACACCGAAATTCTTCAACGATGTCCTCAGCGAAACCAGACGACTTGTCTTGTTCTAACTAGCGACAAACGCACACACTAACCGTAGCCTCAATAAACTCTCAGGTATCGAGAAACCGTGTGGTATTTCTTCTTAAATTCACAATTCACTCACATGGCGTTCTTCTCTCATGCTAACCTCGCTGCCTCTTCCCTCATCGCTTATTCCTATTTTTTTTTTTTTTTTCCGTTATCCCTCTTCCTCATTCTTCCCCAATCATCAACAGGTAAACCTAACTGACCACACACTTGACCAATAAACAATCGGACAAATCCACATGAACTCCCAGGATGCACATCTCGCGATATTTAACTATTTATGTTCCACATGAACTTAAAATGCCTTTTTAACCCTTTTAACAGAAATCTATTAATATATTTTAATCTATTATATTAAAAGGTTATAGAGATCTTTTCTATAAATTGTTATGACAACAACTTTATTTATTGTTATTAAAACAACATTCATCTCATCTCAGTTTAGTATTATTATGCCCTTTACTTTCTTATTGGACAGCTCCATTTAACCCCCCTCGGTTTTTTCTCACCGGGGCTACACATCCACTGCTGGAGGTCACAGCTCAGAGTGGAGAGAGAGCTGTGTAATGTGCTGTCAGATTCAGAGCTTAAATCAATACACATCTTTTCTCAACTGTATCCTGATACTGGATGGATGGAAAGTCACGTTGGCACTTTCAGACTTTCTACTTGTTTTGTAACTGACAAGAGTCTGTGGAAAATCATGATGCAAAGAGGAAGAAGCATAATAACTCTACAAACCCTCTGATCATCCCAACAGCAAATTCACTAATGGACCAGTGTTCACACATTTACAGTGTGAACCATGTGTGAGTGCATTACACCATCACACTGAAGCTCCACTCTGGCAGGTGAAAAGTAGCAGCTGAACTGCAGCATGTGGACAGAAGGAGGAATATATCTGTCTACACCCTGCAACAGTAGAGTCAGTGGAGACGAGGCTGCAGTGCAGGAGAAAATAAGAGATGATTGAGAGATGATTGTGATTTCATCAATTTGAAGTAACACTGAAAAAATGTAACCATATGAAAAAAACAAAAACTGTAAACAGTGATAATTGTTTGTTGTTGTGTACAGTTCAACTGCTGCTGTCCTTGGTGCTGAATTCACCAACCCAGCTGAATGGTCCTGAGTGAACAGTGAACACATGAATATCTCTTTGACCAAAAGCAGCTTCAGTTCCTGCAGACAGTCCCTATGAGGAGTAGTAGTTAGTTGAGTGGAGAAGCACTTTTATTTGTGGAGCATCTATCAAATCAGTCCAGAGTGAGTCCTCAGGGTCTAAAAGATCTCACAGCTTCTTCTCTCAGTCAACACAGCCTCAGATTCACCAACATTAGCTTGACACACTGACATCCAAAGGTTTGCTGGAGGACAGAAACACTGTGGGCTGGAAATGAATTATGAAACAAGGCTCTTAGTGAAGTTCTTTGTTCTTTCTATCCTGTGACAGTGGAAATAAAAGGTTGTGTTAAGTAAATGTCCATCATTTAAACTTTACTGTGTTGGACAGTAAATAATAATAACAATGTTTCTTCTGTAGATGTTCTCACTGCAGCTGGAGGGAAGAATAAAAAGTAAAGAAACAGCTTCAGTGGCTCTGACAGAACTAAGTGGAATAAATCTGCTGTCTCGCTTGTTTGCACACAGATAACTGGCTTTATCCAATGAGACCAACTAGACTGTCTTCACTTTGACCTCTGACATATACTGGAACACCACTGTATATATGGGACTAATCAGCTCCTGTAGATACACTAGAAGGATTTTAGACTGAAAAGACATATATATTTTTATAATACCATCATATATCAAAAGTGGAAAATATGCACTAATGTTATTCACACAAAAAATGTATTTTTTCTTAATGTGCCAATTTTCCATATGAGCTGTCGTCTTCACCTTTTGTCCTCAGCTCATTTAGAATTATAAAGACAGATACTTGAGTCTGACTCATGTTGTTTCCTGCATTAATCAGCTCATCTTCTGTCTTAAGGAAAATAAACTTGTACGCATGTATTTAAACTACACATGGTCAGTGTCAGTGAACATCACACAGCTTTAATATGTGATAAAAGAACTTTTTTTTTTCTTCTTCTGGACATTAGACAGTGTCCCCTGTGACTGTCCACCTGAGTATGAATGTTTAACGGTGCAGAGACAGAATAACACAGAGACAAACTGCTGGCTAAGATCCCATCAGAGACCAGCAAACACTTTGTGTAGCTTCCTCCTCCCATTCCCCTCCTCTTCACTGGCTTCACTTCCCTCCATGTGACAAATCATGGTTGTGGTGCTGAATGAAATGAGTTGGACTTGTCCACATTAGTCCTGCTGTCAGTCCTGAACCATGAAACGCTGCTTTAGTAGCAACATACTGAGCACACACACATAGAGACAGAGGACTCACACACAGACACAGTCTCTTCCTCTCTGGATAACAGTTCCGGTAGGGGTCGCTAATGTCCGTGTGAAAGCAGCAGAAGAAGCAGCGACAGAGTCTCCAGCTCTTGTGTTCATCAGCAGCGTTCACACTGGGATTTCTTCCTCCGCTCGGCTTCATCTGCAGCGCTTTCTCTTCTGGAAATGAACCGCTGGACACGGAGCTTCGTCGGGAAGAGCGCGGAGCTTTTGCAGCTGATTAAAGGACACCATGCTTTACTTCTGGATACACACCGTGTGGATCCCCGCCGTCGCTTTCCTCTTTGGATTTCAAGGCAACGGATTGTTTCACTCTTTTCATCTCATGTCCTGGCGTTTTCCACTAGGAAACACCGGAGCCATATTATGTTTCACACATAATGGATTTGCTTTTCCACAGTTTACTACAGTTTAGTGTATTTAGTGTATGTGGTTGTAGTGAGCGAGGGAGTGAGAGAATGAATACAGGAAGACAGATGGATCAACACGGTGAACAAAACATACAGGTGTACAATGACAGTGTTGTGGTAAAGCTGAGTTACAATAAGTGCTGCACGATTAATCTAATCGCAATCGCGATATCACGCAGTGCGGTTACGTAACCGCATAAAAGACTGCGATTTGCGATTAAATGTAAACCAATGTGGATTAATTGACGCCACATCCACACGCTGTGGGCAGCCGCAGGTGTGGTCACGTGACTACGCGGCTTTCAGCAAACAGTAGTGACCGACATGGAAAGTGATTCGTTCGCACGAAATACTAATTCGAGGCCACGTATTAGGTATAACGTGCGCACGAAATACTAATTTGTGGCCACGAAATAGGTATAATATGCGCGCGAAATACTAAGTAATACTATTAGTATCATTCCTGGACAACTAGGTAAGCAAATTGAGCGCACCGTTTCTGCAACCTGCAATAATCTGCGCACGGGGCAAATTGTAGTGACGGTGCGCTCGATTTGCTTACCCAGTTGTCCAGGAATGATATTAATAGTATTAGGCGACCCTGAACAGCAAGACGTGCAATGTAAAACCTGCAAAGCTAAAGTCGCTACGTCCTGAGGTAATACGACCAATCTCTATCAACATATGAGACAACACAGAGAAAAATTCGGCGAGCGCATGCAAATAAAAGCCCAACCAAGTAACGTGAAAGGTAAAACTGAAAACCGCCTGAAAGAACCACAACGTACAATCACGGATACATTTTGAAAATTATTTATTTTTTAATTTTTGATATTAAGTTATTTGGAACAAAACAGTCTGTAATCTTCAGGTTTTTTATTTTTTTGTGTCTCATTATTCTGTGTTGTCCTTGATATTCAAGCAAGTGGACTCATGACACCATTAATTTATAATATCATAATCGCAAATCGCAATATTATCCACAATAATCGCAATCGCACATTTTCATCAAATTGTGCAGCACTAGTTACAATCCAATATCATAATACAGAGAGGGAATATATACTTCATTAAAATGAGCAGTGAAAGAGCACAGACGAGTCACATCAATTCACTGAACTCCTCCTGTCACAGTCACAGAATAATGATCACATTACTATAGAAACTTCTGGATAAATGATGGAACAGTTCCTCATTTTCTCCGACCACCAAGAAAATGTGTTTTTCTTCGAATCATGAAAATCGTTAAAACGAGTTTTGTGAGAAAAAAAGGCAAAAATGACAGAAGAAATTTTCTCCTCTCTCTTCAAAAACTTTCAAGAGTCATCATGAAGAAATAAAGTACATCATTGTGGTGAATGGTGAACTGGAAACACAGAGCCTGGAAATGACAGAGTCAAACTGGCTCTTATGGTGTAATTGTGGTCATAATAATAAAATTCTACAGCTGCTGCAGTGAGAAGTTTTCCTTCATCCTTCTTTTCAAGATGTGAAGATAATTTTGTCAGTTCCATAAACACCTCACGGACACACACACACACACACACACTGTGTGATGCTGCTCTGACATAACAAACTATAACTACTTGCAGAACAAAGTGTGTGTGCATCTTAAAATAAGGGTTAGTCGACACATTAAGGTCTCATCTATCTGCACAAACAAATCTCTCTTGTGTTCTATTCATCCAGTCAGCTAATAATATTCACAGTCTCATAGAAAACAAACAGAAACATAATGTATCACACAAGCTGCTCCACATAGACCTAACATAGCATTTGGAGCAGGTACGCAATTAAATTCCTCAAAGTTAAATTTAGGAGACATTTTTCAAGAGAACTTCCCAGAACCTTTTCAGTCTATGAAGCTTTAAACATATCAGCTCTCTCACACTGACTGAGGCTGAATTCTGAACAGATACAAGATTTGGAGCTTAGTGACCATCATCAAAAGACAAGGAAACAGAAGAAAGAAAACATTTCAAAAAATGAATGTACCATTTCCTCATATGAAATAGTTTCACTGCTTAATAATTAAGATCCTTCAACAACTAGGACTTAATACAGTCCTGTAGATGAGCTGCATGGAGCAGAAAACAAGAATCAGAGCTGAGAGTCTAAAGTGGCAGAGTATCTTCAAATGTTTGTCTTTTAGTGCAGAATTTCCTCTCTGTGTTTCCATCTCTCCACCACAGCTTTGCAAGGAAACATTAGGTGTAGAAACACAAAGAGGAGAATTTTGGACTAAAAATACCTGGAAGATAGAAACTTGATCTACTCAGACTGTTGAAGCCTCATGTTTGCTTCTTTTCAACTCTGGAAGTCAACTTTTCCACAGGACAGGGACTGTGGATTTTATGCTCCATCATTTCCATTAGAATTTCTTTAGAAAGGATCTTGTTGCAGACAGTACAGACTTCCTAGAAATGCTTTCCTTTAACACAAACTACAGAGCATCACACCAAAACAAAGTTAAGAAGTTGAGCAACCATGAGAATATCTCACAGTCATGGGTATGGTTACTTGTTCTAATTTCACAAACATCAATTGGACAAAACATTTCAAAACATTAACTTCTAAACTAAACACTGACATGAACTACTAACATGTACTGACTTACTGAAAACCTTGGAGCTGATCTGGACTTTCCTGTAGTTTCCTCTTGTCCTTGTAACAGCAGTAGCTCCTCCCTTCCTTGTCAATAATTGTGCAGAAATATCTGAGTGCTTCTTTCTTCCTAAATCATGAGCAAGTCCTGTCCAGTCCAACTGTTTCTGCTCCTGTTTGACTTCTGAACTTGTCTCTGGCTGTGTGTCCACTTACTGCAGCCTGTGACATCAGGCTGTAGAATGTTGATACATCAAAGGCATCAAAGGACAAACACGATTTGATTTTAAACATGGAGTGGCTCCTCCCTTCATGGTGTTTGTTTTTAGTGTGTGAAAATGCAGAGTTTGGTCAGAGTAGAGAATGTGAGAGGAAATGGGTCAGGTCAGGGTCTGATGAGAATGTATTTGAATAAGTGAAAGTTACAGGTAGGTGGTTATCTTGTGTAAAGATGAAGTGTTTGTGTGAGTGAATTTACATGTAGAGGTGTGTATTTTATCTGGCAAGTATTCAAACTGCATAGACAATAGATTGGCTGAGTTGTGTTAGGAGTGTGTCCACATGTTTGTAGACAGAGCAGAAACTCTTTTAATCACATATTTTTATGCACAAAGCATCAATGTACAATGTGACATTTTTTTCTCAGGGCTGCATTGTTAAGGTAGGTTAAAGTTAAGTCAGGCAGTCTTTGGTATGTGAGAGTATGAGTGAGTTTCACCATATGTGGTTTATGAAAGAAATATGTTGTTTCCCATTAATGTTAAGCGGATGAGAATGGCAACCTGTATTACAGAGTATGTATCAATAAAAGTCATATGCTTGGTTGTAGACAGAGAAAATATACCAAGCGTCCATTTACTGTCAAGCCTGAAATTATTCATACCCCTGGTAAATTTTGACTTAAAGTTACTTTTATTCAACCAGCAAGTGTTTTCTTGATTGGAAGTGACACAGGCGTCTCCCAGAAGATAATAAGACGATGTACAAGAGGCATCATTGTGGAAAAAAATATTTCTCAGCTTTGATTTACATTTAAAAATGGTTATGAATAATTTCGGGTTTGACTGTAGTACATAAAGCATAAAATTATTATGTTTGGAATAACTAGTGATAACTAGAATAAATAGTATTAATGTATGATAACATGGAGTGCATGGTCATAAAGAACATATGGCATTACCTTGGCTTTGAACTCACAGTCTTTGACTTTCTACTCATTCTTGCAACCTATTGAGCTGTTGCCCTTTCTGCTTCACAGGGTAGTTTGTGCTCATATTGTTAGGTTTGAGTTAAGTCAGAGTGTTTTTAAAGGACCCAGAAGCAGACCACAGGCTGATGGCAGGGAAAAAGGTAGATTTAATGAGGATAAACACAAAGCGAGTCCAAAAACTTTCAGCTGATTCTGTTGTGAAACTTTAATTAGTAGCTGTGCAGACAGTGTCTTGTGTGTGGGTGTATTGTCATTTGATCAAGTGGTGATATAAATGTGAACTGAGGCAGCTCAGTGATGTCAGCAAGTATGGCTGGAGTTTTGTTTTAGCCAGGCACCTTTGATAGGGACAGTTCATCCAGGTGTGTCTGTTATCTGTCAGGTCTTTTCAGTGTGTAGTTGAGCTGAAATGAAAGTAATCCAGATGGTTGCTTTGTGTGGATGGACTGAGAGCTGTAAAAGAGGTGATATGCATCTGATTCTGTTTAACTCAGGGATGTGATCCAAGATGTCAGCAGTGTTGTTGTAAGGCAGGGAATGCTGAAATCATTCTCACAATCAGTAAAATAATTCAAGAATTCAGGAAATTCAAAGTTCACCCACTGGGAATTTCGGAGAAGGAGCAGAAGAAAGTGAGTGGAATTATAATTGGCTGATGCAGTTTGTGCTCTCACCTGTGGGCGGGGCTTTACGATGGCGTATAAATGCATGCATTGCTTTTCAGCAATCTCCTGAGATCTTGGACCATTAGCATTTGAGAGAAGGTCAACATAAGTACCAGCATGTGTGTGTGTGAGTGTGTTTGTCCTTTTATGTTTCCATCTCTGCTCATGTTGATAGTGTGAAGTGTTATCTATGTATGTATGTATGTATGTGTGTGTGTATGTATGTATGTATGTATGTATGTATCTATCTATCTATCTGCATGTGTGTGTGTGTGTGTGTGTGTGTGTGAGAGAGAGAGAGAGAGAGAGAGAGAGAGTGTGTTTGTCCTTTGATGCCTTTGATGTATCAACATTCTACAGCCTGATGTCACAGGCTGCAGTAAGTGGACACACAGCCAGAGACAAGTTCAGAAGTCAAACAGGAGCAGAAACAGTTGGACTGGACAGGACTTGCTCATGATTTAGGAAGAAAGAAGCACTCAGATATTTCTGCACAATTATTGACAAGGAAGGGAGGAGCTACTGCTGTTACAAGGACAAGAGGAAACTACAGGAAAGTCCAGATCAGCTCCAAGGTTTTCAGTAAGTCAGTACATGTTAGTAGTTCATGTCAGTGTTTAGTTTAGCAGTTAATGTTTTGAAATGTTTTGTCCAAATGATATGTTTGTGAAACTGGGATGACAGATAATCATACCCATAAGCCCAGTGGTTTGATTGTGTGCTTATCATTTATGGACAATGTTGGTTTTTTAATGCTGATCATGATTGTGAGATATTCTCATGGTTGCTCAGCTTCTTAACTTTGTTTTGGTGTGATGCTCTGTAGTTTGTGTTAAAGGAAAGGATTTCTAGGAAGTCTGTACTGTCTGCAACAAGATCCTTTCTAAAGAAATTCTAATGGAAATGATGGAGCATAAAATCCACAGTCCCTGTCCTGTGGAAAAGTTGACTTCCAGAGTTGAAAAGAAGCAAACATGAGGCTTCAACAGTCTGAGTAGATCAAGTTTCTGTCTTCCAGGTATTTTTAGTCCAAAATTCTCCTCTTTGTGTTTCTACACCTAATGTTTCCTTGCAAAGCTGTGGTGGAGAGATGGAAACACAGAGAGGAAGTTCTGCACTAAAAGACAAACATTTGAAGATACCCACTTGATTTTGTTTAACAATGCTGATGAATTTTGGAATTACTATTTGCACAGAAATAGGACTGTGGATTTTGTGGCCTATCATTTCCACAGAAATTGTTTAAAGAAGGGATCTCCTGGCAGCCAGTATGGACAGCAGGAAGAATTAGATCAAACACCAGTGCTTTGAATGTGGAAATGGGAATGTGAGTATATCTTTAAGTGATTTGGGTTTTTTATGTCTTTATTATGGACAGTAGAGAGATGACAGGAAATCAGGTGGAGTAAGCGGCATCAATGTTTCCAGTGGAAACTGAATTAGGGATGTTGTGGTAGATGTTCAGAAACTTAATGTTGTTACAGAGGTGCCCTGAAAAGTAGCATATTATGGGCTTTTTCCATTAGCACATAAGCTGTGATGGCATGCATTTCCATTACAGCCTCACAGGAGTTAGCAGGGTAGCTGTGCCAAATTGCACTGTGTTGGTCCTGCTTGGTAGCAGAGCTGACCATTGCCAACCTATGACATTCTCCTCCCTTTAGCTGTGTCTGCAGTCGCTACACTCCTGTGTGTCTATGCTGTAGACTAGAGAGAAAGCTCTATTCTACCTGAACCTCTGTGATCTGGGGTTTACTTTCACTCCTCTGTTCCAGTTTGGACTTTCAGATATCAGCCTTATTTCACTGTTTACTGATCATTTTCAGCCACATCACAGCTGTTATGTTACTACTAATGCAAAGCAAACTTTTTGCTGTTTCTTTTAAACTAGGAAAATGTTGTAAGAAAATGAAATGTGTTTCTCAGTGAGTTAGCATCACTTTATTAGTGGTTCAGATGAACAAATCAGTTTGCTGTGCAGTAAAGTGGAAGAAACACTTGCAGCGTTCCAGCACAGCTTTAGTGATAGTG
This sequence comes from Toxotes chatareus, assembly GCA_016801885.1. Classification (NCBI taxonomy): domain Eukaryota; kingdom Metazoa; phylum Chordata; class Actinopteri; family Toxotidae; genus Toxotes; species Toxotes chatareus. Next base: position 201,999 of record JAFBJY010001251.1, on the reverse strand, counting down.
TCTGTTCACAGCATGGCTTAATGTGAGTACACCTCCACAATGGAAAACACTATTTGTTAGAACGAGGAGTATATTGATTTTAGATGTCACATTTCCAGCCCACTCACTTTCCCAGTTTAGTATAAGGAAGCTGACATATTTGTTTGGAAAGCTTGCTCTGTGGTTTTGGAAGCCACGCCTCCTTGTCTCTTGTGGTCCCAGTCAAGTTCACTACATCCCAAACAATATGTTTCCTTTTGAAACCAAAATGAAAGTTTTGCGTTCATGGTGAAATATACATTGACAATTGGAAGTTATTACCAATCATCGTAACTTATTTGGAAACTTTTCTGTACATACAGAGGGTCATTGGTAAATCTTTGGTCTAAGGTAGAAGGAGTCAATTTTAGAAAACCTAGCACATTTACTTTCAACATAGTCCCTTCCTACATCTGCCCACTTAGTCCAGTGGTTGTGGAGCATAAAGAAAATTTCTTTGTAGAAGATGGCTTCTTGGACCTCCTGAAAGTCCATAGCAGTAATGACATCATCATTGCTATTAAAATGGCGACCACTGACCTTCTTCATATTGGGCAAATCAGGCCAATTTCTTACAGGAGTAAGGTTAGAGGATTGAGATTTGGTCCTTGCTTTGTGGAATTTTCTTTTTCTCCTTTTTCTTTTTCTTTTTTTGTGGGTTTTCTCCCATAGGGTTTCACACAATCAGCTAGAGGCCCCTCAGTACAGAGCCGAGCAGTTCGTGTCGAGTTCCGCAGTTTTTCACCGACGAACACGGAGCCGTATGCAGCCGCTTCGCCTTGCTTACATTGTTTTGAAGGGGGAGGGGCTTAGTCTGTGGAAGTGGCTTGTTGTGCCACCCAGATTTGCTTCCCTCCGTGCAGTTTTCCCCAGACACACGTTCCTCTTCCACACGGAAACAGCATTGCACTCAAATTATGTCAAATCCCGCGATATTCCACGTTAAAAAATAGATTCTGTTTTAGTCGGCCAATTCCGCGATTCAGTGATCACGGAAATCATAGGGCCCTATAATATGTCCGGGGGGCACGCGCTACTTTTATTTTTTTTTCCGACCGCTGCACTTTCCTTCCGTTATTAAAAGAATCAATTTTGAACATTTATGAATCGATTCTGAATCGTCAAGTGTCGCGTCACGATTAATCTATGAATCGATGAATCGGGCACACCCCTATCATCTACAGGACTGTATTAAGTCCTAGTTGTTGAAGGATCTTAATTATTAAGCAGTGAAACTATTTCATATGAGGAAATGGTACATTATTAGTTTCCTTGTCTTTTGATGATGGTCACTAAGCTCCAAATCTTGTAGCTGAATTCAGCCTCAGTCAGTGTGAGAGAGCTGATATGTTTAAAGCTTCATAGACTGAAAAGGTTCTGGGAAGTTCTCTTGAAAAATGGATCCTAAATTTAACTTTAACAAATTGCACAGTCCTGAACCAACATTTTAAAAGGGGGAACCCCTTTTGAAAAATTTAAATATTTAATTAACCCATTAAAATAGCTAAATTTAAAACCAATTTTTTTTCCCTTTTCAAAAAAACCCCCAAAAAATTTTTTTGGAAACCACTAGGCCCCTTTTCTGGGCTTTTTTTCCCCAGAAAAAAAAAAAACCTTTAAAGAATTTTTTCCCTTTAAAAAAAAAACCCCTGGGCCCCCCGTTTTTTTGGTGGGGTTTTCCCCCCCGGCCCCCCCTTTTTCCCCCCGACTTTTTTTAAAACCCCCCTCAAAAAAAATTTTTTTTGGCCAAATTTTTCAACAACCCTTTTTTAAAAAAAACCCCTTTTTTCAACAAAAAAAAAAACCCCAAACTTTTAACCCCAAAAACCCTTTTTTAATTGGGAAAAAGGGGAAATAGGCAGGGCCCCCCCCCCCCGGGAAAATTTTTTAAACCCCCTTTCCCTTTCCCCAGCCTAAAACCTTCCAGCCTTTTTCCCCCCTTTTTTTTTTTTTTTGGGGGCCTTTCCGGCTTGGCCCCAAAATAAAACCCCCTTTAAAAAATTGTTAAATCAAAAACTTTTTTTTTAAAATTTTTCCCAAGGGTAAAGTTTTTTGGGTTTGAAATTAAAATGAATTTTTCCCCCCCAAAATGTAAAAAAGAAAAATTAAAAGGGGTCAATTTTTCGTTTTTTTTTTAAAAACCCTTGTTTTTTTCCCCCCCAAATCCTTTTTCCTTTTTCCCCACCCCTCCCAAAACCCTTTCGGCCCAAGGGCCCCGGGGGTTGATTCCCCTTCCGAAAAAATAAAACCCCTTGGGTTTTCTGGGGCCCTTTGAAAACCCCTTTTGGGGGGGAAAAAAAAAATTAAATAAAAATTTGGGACCCAAAAACAAAATTTTAAAAATTTTTTACAGGGGAAAAAAAAATTTAAAAAAAACTTCAAAAAAAAAAGCCTTGAAAAAGGAAAAAAACCTAAAAAAAAAAGGGGTTGGGAAAAAGGGGGAAAACTCTCCCTTGCCCCCCCTTTTTTTTGAAATTTTTAAATTTTTCACCCTTTTTTTTTTTTAAATTTTTTTTAAAAAAAAATTTTGGGCCCCCAAAAAACCCAGGGTGGGGAAAACAAACCCCGGGTAAAAAAAAAACAAAAAAAAAACCCTACGGAAAAAGGGAAGGCCTGGGTGGAAAAAACCCTGACAATCCAAAAGGACAAAGGGGCAAGACTTGGGGTTTCCGGGGGGAAAATAACCCCCCCTTTCAAAAAAAATTAAGGGGGGCCCTGTTGGGGGGAAAACCCTCACTTCCCCCCCCCAAACGGTTTAAACCCCGGGAAAAGGAAAAAGGCCCCCCCTTTCCAAAGGAAAGTAAAAACCCCGCCGTATTTAAAAACCCGGCTGCCATCCTTCCCCAGGCATTTTTTGGGCGGGGGGCCCCGGTTTAACCCCTGGGGGCAAAAAAAAAAAAAATTTGGGGGTTTTGTTTAAAAAACTCTCAAAAACCCAAACCAACCCAGGAATTCAAACCCGGGTTAAAAGAATTCCGGGGGTTTCAAGGGGAAAAAGTCAGACACCCAAAACGCCCAACCTTTTTCCCCCAAAAACCCAAAACCAAAGGGGAAGGAAAAATCCCCCTTTCCCCCTTTTGGCCCCCCCGGGGGGGTTTTAAAAACCCCCCAAAAAACGGGCGCCCAACCCGGGCCCACCCCCCCGTTTTCCCCAACCACCGGGGAAGAAATTTAAAAGCCCCCATTTTTAAAACTGTTTTTTAAAAAAAAATTTTTAAAAAAAAAATTTTTTTTTAAGGAAACCCAACCCCCACGGAAATTTTTTAATTTTCGAAAAATTGGGCCTTTAAAAACCCTTTAACCCCGCCGGGGGGGAAAGAAGGGAAAAAAAACCCCCGGGGAAGGGGGAAAAGACCGAAGAAAAAGGGCCCCCAAAGGGGGATTAAAATAACAACTAAGGGGAAAACTCCCCAAAGGGGAAAAAAGCCGGGGGGAAAAAAAAAGCCCCAAATGGGGGGCCCTTTTCCAAATACCCAAAATAAAAAAACCCCCCGGTTTCCCCCTTTAACAAAGGGGGAAAAAAGCCCCGGGGTTCCCCGTTCACAAAAATTTTTTTTTGGGATTTCCCGTTTAAAGACTTCCCAAAAAATTTTTTAATTATTCCTTGGGCCCCCAAAAAAGGGGGTCTGGGAAAAAAATTTGGTTAAAACCCCGGGCCCCGGATTTTTCACTTTTTAAAAAAAATGGATCCAGCCCTCCGGGGCTTTTTTAAAAGTTTCAAACCCAAAATGGAAAAGGGGGGTTCCCAACAGTGGGTTTAAAATTTTTCCCAAAAGGTTTTGGGGAATCTAAGTTTAAAAAAAAAGGGGTCCAAAAACCCCTTTAACCCCCAAAACCCCCCCCCTTTGGTTGGGGGAGGGGGGGGAAAAAAAACCGGGCAAAAATCCCCCTTTTGGGGTTTTAAACCAAAAAAGGGGAAAAGGGTTTTTGGGGGGAACCGGGAAACCCCATTTTGTCCGGGGGTTTTTTGGGGAAAAAATTTCTTTTTTAAAAAAACCCCAAAAACCCAAAGGGCCCCCGGGGGAACCAAGGGGTGGGGAAACCCCCTTTTGGTTTTGTACATTGGGGCCCGAAAGGGGGCCCATTGCCCCCCACGGAAATTTTTTTATAGGGCCCAACGGAACCAAAACCCAAAAAGGGCAACAAAAACAAACTCCCCCAGAAACCCAACCCCCTTTCCCCGGCCTCCCCCTTAAACATAAAAAGACCCCACAACCCCCCCTTTCCCCAAAAAACCCCCAAACATCCCCCAAAGGGTTAAAACCCCAAACTTTTGGTAAAGGAATTTTTTTTTGTTTTTTAAAATTTTTTAAAAATTTTTTGAAAATTTTTTTTGGGTCCAAAAAAAAATTTTTTTCCCTTTTTTTGGGGAAAAAATTTTAAAAAAAATTAAAAAATTTGGGGAAAAAAAATTTGGGGAAAAAAAGGGGGGAAAAAAACCAAATTCAGAAAACCCAAATGGAAAAACGGAGGAAAAAAAAAAAGGCCGGAAAAAAAAAACCCAAAAAAAAAAAAACCCCAAACATGAACTTTTTAAAAAAAAAACCCCCTTTAAAATTTTTTTGGAAAAAACCCTTGGGCGATGGGGGTTTGATTTTTTTTGGAAAATTTTTTTTTTTCCCCAAAAAAGGGCTTTTTTTTAAAATTATGGTTTTAAAAAAAAACGTGAAATTTCCCCCCCAAAAAAAAAAAAATTTAAAATTGAAAAAGGTTTTTTTAAAAAAAATTTTTAATCAGGTTTGGGGGAATTAAATTTTTTGGGATTTTTGAACTCGTAAAAATTTTTTTTTTTAGGTTGAAAATTTTGATTTTGAAAAAAGTTATTTTTTAAAAAATGGTTGGTGTTTTGTTTGGGGAAGGAAAAGGGGGGGAAAAAAATTGCCTTTTATTTTTTAAAACTTTTTCAGAATGAACACTCGTAATTGGAAAATTTTAAGGGCCGGGGGTTTAGGGGCCGCAAAATTGGACCGGACATTTTTTTTAAATTAAGGAAAAACCTTAAAAAAAAATCTAAAAAATTTGCAAAAGGGAGACCCTGTACGGCCAAACCCGGGTTTTCAAAATCTTTTTTTGGGGTTTTTTTAAAAATTTTGGGTTTAAAAAATTTTGTTTTTTAAAAATTTTTTCCAAATTTTTTAAATTAAAAGAACTTTATTAAACCCCTTTAAGAAAAAAAATTTTTACCCAATTTTTTAAATTTTTTTTTTTGGTTTTAAATAGGGAAATTTTTTAGGTTTTGTTTTTTCTTTTTTTTTTTTTCATTATTTTTAAAGGGAAAAAAAGGAGTTTATTTTTTTTCCTTTTCAAATTTGGGGGTTTGGGGGAAAAATTTTTTTTTTGGGGGTTTTTGGGGGAAAAAGGGTTTTTTGGGGGTTTTGGGTTTAAAAGGGGAAAGGCTTTTAAAAATTTCTGGTGAAATTTAAAACGGTTTAAATTTTAAAATTTTTTTTATTTTTAATTTTAAATTTTTTTAAAAAAAAAGGGGGGATTTAAAAAGGGAAAAATTTTTTTAAAAATTTTTTTTTGGAAAAAAAAATTGAAAAAAAAGGGGGAATATTTAAAATTTTAAAATTTGGGGAAACAAAAGGGTTTTTGGTTTTAAAAAAAAGGGAAAAGTTTGTTTAAAGGGAAATCTTTTTGGGGATGAAGGGAAGGGGAAAACCCGGGGGGCAAAAAGAAAAAAAGGGGGAAAATCTTTTAAAAATAGTTTTTGATTATTTGAAAAGGGGAAAATTTTTAGGGAAAGGGAAAGGGGGGGCCCTTTCCAATTTTAGTTTTTAAATTTTGGTTTTGAAATTTTTTTAAACGTTGTGAAAAGTTTTTTTTCCCCTTTTTTAAATTTTTGGGGGGAATCATTTTTTTTTGGGGGGCCCCAAAATTTTCGGGGTTTAAAATTAAAATTCATTTTTGGGGTTTTATTTATTGAAAAATTTTTCTTTAAAAGTCTAAATACTTTTTTAGGAAAAGAAAAAAAACTTTTCTTTTCTTTTTTTCCCCAAAATTTTTAGAAAAAACCCCTCTTGGCCCTTTGGGTTTCCTTTTTTTTAAAGGGAAAAGAAACATTTCCAAAGAAAATTGGAACCCATTTTAAAAGGTTTTGGGTTCTAAATCCAAAAAATTTTTTTCCCCAAATTTTTTAAAAATTTTTAAAAAAAAATTTTCCCAGGAGAATCAAAATTTTTAGGGGAGGGAAAAATTTTTTTTTTAAAGTTAAAAGGGAAAATTTGGGGAGGACAGGGGTGTGAAAAGGAAAAATTTTTTAAAAAAATTTTTAAAGGGGAAAAAAGGAGGGGTTTTTTTTTTCCCTTTAAAGGCATTTTCCCAAACCCCCAAATTAAAGGGGCTGGTGATTTGTTGGGGGCCTTTCTTGTTTAAAAACCACCCAATTTTTCCCCCTTTTTTTCCCAGTCTTGGTTCCCCGGCTTTTTTTTTTTTAATTTTAAATCCCAGGGGGGCCTTTCCCCTCACGCCCCCTTTCCCCTTTGCTTTTTTTAAAGAATTTTTTTTGGGGTTCTCAATTTACCCAACTTTTATTTTTTTTTGAAAAAGGGAAAAATTTTAAAAAATTTTAAAAAACATCAGTTTGCTGTAAAATTTAAAAATTGGTTTAACAAAATCTTTTTTTTAATTTTTTTTTTCCCTTTTTCCCAAAATTTTTGGAAAACTTTGTTTTTTTTTGGGGGGGGGAAAAAAGGGATTTAAAAAAAAAACTTATTAAAAACTAAAACAACCCAAAAAAAACACCCCAACCAAACCCCCCGGGTTGGGGAAAATTCTCCAGAAAAACCTTTGGTTTTTACCCAACTTTTTTTTTCGAAGACAAAAAAAATGTTCCCCTTCCTGAAATTATTTTAATAATTTTTAAAATTTAAACCTTTTAAAAACCCGTTTTTTTAAAGTTTTCAAATTTTTTTTTTTTTTTTGGGGGAAAATTAAAATAAAAAATTTCTTTAATTTTTTTAAAACAAACCAAAAAAAAAAATCTAAAAAAAAAAAAACCCCCCTTTTTTTTAAAAAACCCTTTCAAAAAAACACTTTTTGGAAAAACCATTGGGAAAAAAAAGTTTTTTTCCCCAAATTCTCCTGTTAAAACCCTTTGGTTAACTAAAGTTCCCTCCTTTTAAATGTGGATTTTTTTTCCAAATTAGGGTTTAGGTTTTTAAAACTTGAAAGTCCCAAAAAATTTTTTTTTTAAAATCGAAAAAAAATTAAAAATTTTTCATTACAATAAAGGAACTAAAAATTTTTAAATTTTAAAAGAAAAAAAAGGGTTTAACCCAAAATTTTTTTAAGGTTTCAAGGGTTTTTGAAAATGGTTTGTCCATGGGGGGGTTTAAAAAAATTTTAAAACCGGAAAATAAAAATTTTTTTAAAGGAAAAAAAAAAAGGGGGAAAAATAAAAATTTTAAAATTTATAAATTTTAAAAAAAAAATTTGAAAAAAGGGGCAAAATTTTAAAGGAAAAAAATTTTTTGGAAAACGGGAAGGGAAAGGGGTTTTCAAAAACCCCCGGGGGAAAAAATTTAAAGAAAGGGCATTGGGGTTTCCCCAAAGGTTTTCATAAGACCGGAAAATTATTAGCCCCCGGGCACCTTTGGGTTTCCGGGGGGTTTTTAACCCGACCCCCGAAAACGGGGTTAAAACCCCTTTTTTAAAGGGTTCCCTTTTTTGGTAATTTGGGGAAACCTGGGCGGTTTTCTTTTTTTTTTGGGCCCCTTTGGACCTAATGGGGATTTTTTTTTGGGTTGTCGGGAAAATTTGGGGTGGGGTAAAAATTTTCCTTTGGCCTTTTTGCCCAAGGGGTTATACGGGGTTTGGGGAATTTCCCAACCCTGGGCCCCGGGCCCAGGCAACCTTTGGTTTTTGGAGGACTTTTTGGGGGGTTTTTCGGTTTGTGGGGGGTTTTTTAATTTTTTGGGGGAAAATTAAAAAATTAAAAAAAAAGGGGGGGAAAAATTTTTTTAAAAAAACCAAGCCAAAAAAAAAACTGGGGAAACTAAAACCTGTCTTTTTTTCCCTTTTTGTTTTTTTCTTTCCCGGGGACCCCCCCTTTAAAAGGGGAAAAAAAAAAGGGGTGTTTTAAAGCTTTTGCTGAGGAAAAAGGGAGTTTAACCCAAAAGGGGGGAAACCCGAAAGAAGTTGTTTAAAGGGAATAAAAGGGACAGGGGGCCCCCAAAAAAACCCCTCACCCCTAACTGGGAAAGGGTGAGGACATTGGGACTGAAGAACAGGAAGCTGGGGCCAACACTGCCCGGAAATCTTCAACCCAGCCCATCTAAGAAGTGCCCCCCTGTAACCTCCCCCCATTCCTTCCAAAAGACTCTCCAACGGGCCCCCCCCACCTTCTTGCCCCCATCTAAAAACCATGGAAAGTACCCAGATTGCCCGGGGGAGACAGGATGGCCCGCCATCATTCCTTCAAAGTGTCAGAACCCCTTCCTGTGGCCTCCTCTCTTTAAAACCCAAAACGCAAGCCCAAAGTCCTTTAAATTTTGGGACCCCCATTAAAAACCGGGAAAGTTTCAGACCCTGGGGCGTGGGGGTTTTGGGACCCCTCACCCCCCCCCAGGTTCCCCTTTCTCCCCTCGGTTGCCTCCCCCTGGGACTCGAGAAGGAAAATTCAAGGCTTTCGCCCTAACCCCTACCACCCCCCTTTCCCCCACCCCCCCCTGCTCCAGACTGAACCCCTCCACCCCCCGTTCTTTGGCCCCCCACCCCCTGCCCCAAAACTCAAGAGACAAAAACTTTTTCGGGATCCAATCTTCTGCACTTTATTTTTCCCATGAAAAGACTGTAAATATACAGACTTGCGAATTTATACCCCAACTTGCTATCACAGCATTGGTTTTTCTTGATTCTTTAATTTACTTGGTTCTATTCTTTTTTTTTTTTTTCCCTATACTTTTTTTTATTCTGTTGTGTTCTGTTAAACTGCTCTTTTTCCTTATGTCCTGTACTTAACTAAAAACAATTTTATCAGAGGATTAAAACTGATCAGATCAGGTACCAACTTTAAACCAAAGTAAAGTAAAATTTGGACAGTTTTGTTCTTCGATCGACTTCATCACATTGAATCTGAATTAAAAAAATGGATCCCATTAAAAAAAACCAAATCTAATTTTAAATTTGAGAAAGGGTTGACATCAGTATGAAAAAAGCTTTTGGGGAGATTAAAGCCCTTTATGGTTCAAAATTGGACAAATACCAAAAGGAAAAAACCCATAGTTTAATATTTATTAAAATCCTTTGCAGTCATTGACTGATATCCATTATTATATTAAAGTAAATGTGCTGAGGCCGAAGAACTTCTAACTGCCCAAAATACTTCCCCTTGACTGTTTTTATTATTGATTTATCATATTTAACTTCTTCCCCAACCGTTTGAAATAAAACAGAAAGTTGAGTCAGAGCCAATGAAATTATCATCAATGTGGAAACTAAGGTTTTTTCCTTTGGGTTGCCCTTTAAAAATGTTTTTATTTTTTTCTTCATTGTTTCCTCTTCAGACTAGCAGTTTAACCCCCGGGAAAAGCTGGGCTTCCTCGTTCTCACTCCCAGTCCTCTATCTCAGAGACCTGGACCTGAAACCGACCCAGGATTGGGGGTGGCTTCTGTCTGCTGGACTGGAAGTCACCTGTACCCTGGAACTCTCAGGTCAGGACCCTCACCTGTTTAGCTGATATTTTATACGTTTACATCAGTGGAAAAATATCAACTTGTGAGGTTGTTAAAAGCAAATTTTACTAAGTTCGATTTTTTCTAGACTCTGACGTTATTCATCATTTCTTTTTTTTGCTTCAGTTGTTGATTTTTTAATCCACAGATGATTTTTAAAAGGAATTTTTTAAATACATTAAACCGGGAAAAAAAATGGAAGAACCAAAAACAAAAATAGAAAAAAGAAAAAAAAACAACCAGCGGGGTTTGGACAGAGGTTTCCTGTGTGATTTTTGTGTGTGTCTGCAGGCTTCAGGATGTCTGATCCAGGGGAAAGGCTGTGCTTCTCGGGCCCTCGCTCGGGAAACCCCCCCCCATCTGAGAACTGGACCTGAGCACAGTCTCCGGGGAGCTGGACTAACTTGTCTGCTGGATGAAGGATCCCCCTGGAACTGGACCCCCCTCAGGTATGGGGGGGCCTGCTGCACCCAAGCAGTGTGTGTAAAAAGGGGGAAGGCTGAAACTTTAGTGTGTCACATGATGACAGATCTCTACAGAAGTGCTTTAATTCAACAACAACAAAAAGAGGTTTTCTCTAATTCTGACTTCAGTACCCACCCTGACCACTGTGCCCATTTTAAAAAATTTGACAATCTTAAATCAGGTGTGGTCAGCTTTTTTTCTGTGACCTGACAGGACTTTCTCGCTGGTTTCATGCTGCATCAGCACAAAGCCACGTGGAAACTTTTGGCCAGATGGTTGAACTGCTCCTGAACCAACAGAGGCCACTTTGAGCAAGAGTGCTTTCCCCCAAAAACCCCCAAAAGATTTTTCCTGTTCAGTGCTGACCCCAAAATTCATCCAATAATAAGACCATCTACCTGCTAAAGAGACATTCATCTGCCAGTTTTCTCAGACCAAGGAAATAAAAATGGGTCTCGTCATGCTCTTTTCAAAATGCCCATGATCAAAAATAAACAAACCTCTGAGACCCTGATCTTGTCATTCTGAGATCTTTTTTTTTCTGACACAAAGGCATCAAATGGAAAAGACAAATGATGAAATTTTTCCTCCATGTCACCTCCCTGCTCCTATAATTCCCAAGATGGACTGGTCCTTTGTCTCTTTCTGAATGAACAGAATAATCAAAGTATCTGTGTAAAGGGGCCATGTAATGCCCATGTTTGCATGCTGAAAGAATTTGGTTTGGCCCCCCTCCTCCTTTCAGGGTGGAGCCTGGGGGGTGATGGTTGAGACCAGGTCGGGAAAGGTAAGTGTGGTTTCTTTATTCCTGAAAACAAAGCATAAATTCAACCATCCAAGTGTCAAATAAAGATGGTGATGATCAATCTGCAGCTTTGTGTCTTCTTCTCTCCATCAGATTTCTGGACCCCCCAAAACAAACACAGTAAACAGAAGATCAAACTGTCAAACAACAACGGGAAAGGTGACACCTGGGGGGGAAATAAATCATAATCATCGACAGTTTGACAGGGGCCTCACTGCTGTATAAGGGTTGACTTGCTGTTACTGGGGGGTTGAGTGGAGAGGAACGTTTATATATCAGTGAGTTGAGGAATCAGAAGGAAAAAACAGAAAAACTTTTTTTGGGAGGAACAATCAGTCCTGGAGTCGAGCTGCTCTGATGATGGTTACTTTTTTTGAAAAACGAATAACACCTGTCTCCTCCCCCTTCCCCCTCTTATCATCCCTCTGTCTCGAAAAGGTAGCATTTATTGGACTGTCCTGCTGGCTCTCTGTCCCCCGATCCCCTCGACTCATTGATCCCCTCTACCCTTCAACCCATTACAACCCTTATCCGGGGTTGTTTCGGGCCCTGCCTCAGTGTCTCTGTGTGGAGAGTAGCAGGGGTCTCCCCCCTGTTAGAAAAACTCACTGTTGAACAGATGTTCGTCTTAAATGTTTGTCTTTTTCCCTCCACACCCCCAGATTCATGTATTAAAACAGTTTATTTTTTAAACTCTTCTAAATGATTCTGTAAACTTCTTCCTTTTCCCAGCCCTTTTAAGGGGGGCAAATTTTTGGGAAAAATTTGTTTGTGATGTGCTCTTAAATAAGGTTTGAATGGTCTGTGCTGATCTTATGGGTTTTTTAAAAGGGGTTAGTCAGTCTAAATTATTCAAAAAAAAAAATCCCATGTCCCAGCATATATAAAATATTCTGGTTTATTTTTTTTTTGGGTGGAAAAAAAACCAGGGTTTTTAAAAAGGAAGGCCATAACGGGTTTTTCCCCAAAGCGGGTCCTAATCCCCCTTTAAAACTTTAAAATTCCCCTTTAAAAATGTTTAAAAACTTATAGTCACTGTGAAAAAAATCATACAGAAAATTTCAATTTTCATTGCACTGTAATTTTGGGATTCTGGGGCCCCTAAATGGAAAAAAACATTGAAAAATAAAATGCTTTTTAAAACCAAAAATCTCACATGTTCTGGGCTGGAACCACTTTTGTCCATGGTGGTCTGCAGTCAGTCTGTTGGGGGGTAAAAATATGGTGGATGGAGTGTTTTTGGAAATTGGGTGAAAGCCTGAACTTTCTTTTTTTTTTTTTGGAATGATGATCAAGAGGGCATTCTGATCTAAAAGGTCTGGACTCATACAACAACATCTGGGTTTCATTAATATTTTTTCATTACTTAATACATCAATACACTTTTTTGTGGGCAAGAAAAAAAGAAAGTCACCTGTATCAACAAAGCGAAAAATTTAATTTCTGCACCTTTCCCCTATTTGAATCTAAAATCACTGTCTCTCATATAACGTAAAAAAAAAAATAATTTTATTGGTTCTTTTCTGCCTGAACTTGTTTTTAAATCAATTTTATTTTTTGCCTTTAAAATGTTTTTGCTGTCATCTACACTTTTATGTTTTTCCCCTAAATCCTTCCCTTAATTTTTTCTCCCCTAAAAAAAAAATTAAAAAGAAAAAACAATCCCAAAATTTCCCGGGATAATTTCAATAAACAATATTTAGACAAAAAAAAACCCTAAAACACACTGACATAAATTTAAGTAAAAATAATTTATTTTCCATGGAAAAAAAAAAGCAAAATAGTAAAATCTTTTTAATCTACCAACAAAGGTTTTAAGCAATAAACAACGGTTTTTTCTTCCCAGAATTTTTAAAAGTAGAATGGGAGGGGGCCCTTTATATCGGGCCCCTTCCCCTGTGGAACCAACCCAGTTTGGGTTCGGGAAGCGACCCCCTCTCAATTTTAAAATTAAGTTTAAAAACCCTTTTTTTGTTTGACAAACATAATTATTTGTTACAGTCTTACTAAACCTAAGCTATCAAAATTACACTGACACTGTCAGTTGGATAAACCCCATTGGGGGCGGGCTCAGGCAACTGAACCATCCTTATTATCTCTAGGCCTTGCGGGGACATCCCTGATCTTCTGCACTTCTTCTTCTTCTCTTTTCTCCTCAGACCCATTCCAAAATTTATTAGCCTTTATTCCTTTCTTTAAATCTGTGTCCTCTCTGCCCCGTAGCCCTGTTTTTTTTCTTGGTCTTTTGTCTCTGGCCTTTCTGGTATTTTGGCCCCGGGGCTGCATTTTCTCTTCCTCCTGGCTCCACCCACCTGTTTGTTTTCCTGATCCATTTCTAAAAATTTTTTTTTAATGTTCCACTCTCTAAATAAATAGGTTAATATTCTTTGCAGACTTAATGTTCCCAATTACCAATCATGCCCTTTTTTTGCCCCCTGTCTTTTTCCTACTTGTAATCTCTGAGCACAGTATCCCAAATTTCCTCTGTAATCAAATCTGGCTCTCAACATTGTTTTTTACCTTTTTACTATGTTTATCTCCTTTTTCCCCCTCTCCTCCTCCCCCTCTCCTGTCTTTTGTCCTATTTTTCCCCCTTTTCCCCTTTTCACCCAGCCCGGCCATCAGCAGGGGGGGTCCCCATCTAGCCGGGTTTCCCAAAAGGTTTTTTCCCTGTTAAAGAGTTTTTTTGCTTTGCCTTAAGTGCGTCTGGGGCCCAGGCTCTGGGTCTCTGTAAAGCGGAACAATTTTGTTTGGAAGGGCTATATAAAATTGAATTAATTAAAAATTAGTTGACAGTGATAAAACAGAATATTTAAAATCTCATTTATTTCAGGTAAAGTTGGAAGTGAATAAGATAAAATTAAGGTTGGATAACATGATTAAATAACAACAGAAACCCCCAAGGGGGGTTGAGGTAAACAAAAAACAAACAAAATTAAGAAAATAAAAAGTGTTGGGTCGTTAACTGCAGAATAACTAAGGCTGTGGGCTGTTTGAAGGTTTCCATTGACCGGTTCTCTTTCACACTGATGAGGGGGCTCTGACACTCTTGACTCGCCTGGTCTGATAAATTTTCAAGATCATGTGACAGCCCTTGGACTCACCCCTCACCCGGATGAAACCCAATCTCTTATTATTATTTTTTTCTTAGAAAATCGTTTTTTTAAAAACATCAAATAAAGTTGATATTGAGACATCCTTAATAAATAAAAAAAACCCAAAAAATCACGGGAAGAGCCCAGGGAAAGGGGAACAAAATAGCAAAATTCATCCACAAAGGAGAAAAACTCTTAGAAAAAATTAAAAAAAATACAATAATACAATAGTCCTTGAAAAAAAAGGCCGGGTAAGGCCATGAGGGGGGGGAAAAAACAAAAACGGTAAACAAACATGGAAACAAGATGGCGGTGGGACCCCGTCTGGGCTCGGCTTTCTTTTTTGTATTAGTTTTTTTGTTTTTCACTTATTTCAAGATTTAAACCTTAACCCCAGGGAAAGGGGCTGTTGTGGGGTGGGAAAAACCCCGAAATTGTGCCCCCCAAAAAGCTGGTTTTATTCCACCCGGCTGCAGCGGCCCAAAGGTTTTCCCCCCCTCTGTGGCCTAGGGCGGGGGAGAAAAACGTAAACAAAAGGGGGCAAGGGGGCCCCGGCTCGTGTAGGCTACATGAAAAACCCCGGCTCCGTCCTCCTCCCCAGCAGGCCCTTTTCGTCAACAAACGGGGCAGTTACTGGGGATCGTCCCCCTAAGTTTGACAGCTGTGGCGATTTTCAGACCTCGGATAATAACTCCCCGGGGGCCAGTGGGCTAAGGGAAGCTCTTTTGTTGGGGACCGACAGGACTGCAGCTTCAAAAAAGAAAAGGGATTTTTGGCACTTACATTCCCTGTGGTTTAAAAAGGAAAAAAAGTTTTCTCCCCGTTTGGAATATCTGGCATAATTCAGACCGTTTAAACTGGTTAGAACCCCCTCTGTCTGATCTGGGCCCTACCCCCCGAGCTAATGCAAAGTTAGCCTGGAGGGCTTCTTGTTCCCCAAAAATGGCGCTAACCCAGGGCTGTGTCTGTGGAGACTTTTCCATTGAATTAAAGCTGTTCTCCCCAAATTCCCAAATTCATTCCTTTCACCAAAAAAATTCGGGAATTTTTTACTGCAATATCCAGGGCATACAAGCAGCAACTCTTTTTGCATGTCAGACCACATCTCTGGGGGCTGATCCCTGAAAACCTCTGATCTGGGGAAAACCCCCCCAAGAACCCCCAGGTTTGGATGGGGAAAACCTCAGCCTTAAGGACTTTTTTGAGCAAACAGGGGGGGGTTTTTAAAAAACAGGCATTCAGAATACGTCATCTGTGCTGCCCTATTTCCCCTTTTTTAATGCATCCTACCCAAAAAGCAACCCGGGGTTTTTTCCTAACCAAAGCCATGGGGGGGCCCCGTCGGACCCTCTCCCGGGATGCAGCCTGGATGGAGATGGCTGGCCGAGGCCGGGAAAAGATCTAAAAAGGGGATCGGTGGCAAAACACAGGTACAAGCGCGTGGGGGACACTTCAAGAAAACAACCCACACAACATGGGAAAGGAAAAGGGGCCATCCGGACTGGCGCGACCAACAGGTCCCGCACTAAACATTTTCTTGGACTTGGGGCTCCCCGAAGGACACCACCTCAGCCAGGGTGCAGCATCAGCCTCCTCCTCAGCTGCCCGTGACCCCCCATGGGAGGATAACATCCAGGCTAGGTCCAAACAAGGTGTCTTGCCCAAAAATAATACCAGCTGGCGGGTTTTTTCGGACAAACCCTTCCTTTTTTTCCACATCCTGTATCCCCTTTAAAGTCCCCATCATTTCCTGTCCCCAAAAAACCACCCCTGCCCCGGTTTTCCCGGCCTTGCCCCGCTCATCATTGAGGTCCCCAGATGGTACATCGGGCCCCCCCGCTGGCCTGGACGCCCCCGTTCCTACAGGAAAACCCGTTCCGGGGGATGCTGTTTTTGGGGCACTTCACACAGCCCTCTCAGCACCCAAACACCTTTTGGATGCTTTTTTAACTTCAGCTCAGCCTTTAACACTGTTCCCGGCTCCCCCTCCCCCCAAAACCTGGCCCTTCAACCCCCGTTCTGCTCCTGGATCAGTACCCTCCCAAAGGCCCCCAGGTGGGGGGATGGAGCCCACCCCCACTGATCCTCAACATTTTGGGCCCCCACAAGGTTGGGGCTCACCCCTCCCCTCTTCACACTCTTCACACCATGCTCTGCCATCCACCCCAAAAACATGGTTTGGTTTTACGACACCACCGTGGTGGTCTCATATCAACAATATGGACCCACTCAGAGAAGGTCAGCACACAGTTGGGGGAATAACTTCATCCTGAACATAAAACAAGACCAAGGAGGTCTGTGGACTATGGAGGTCCAGGAAGTGAACCCTCCTCTTTTGAAACTGGGGGGGGGTGGGCGTGTGGGATAAAGTTCCGGGGGACCCAAATTTCCTCTGACCTCTCCGGTCTGGAGCCACACCTGGTGAAAAACCCCAAAACCTTTTTTTCCGGGAAAGTTGGGCGGACGGGCCCCTTTTTAGCTCCCCCGAACCTTTTACGGGGCCATGATGAAAGCATCCTTTTTCTCAGTGTGACAGTGGGTTGGCAGCTGCACACAGGGGAAGGACCCGGGTGGTGAGGACAGCACAGGGGGGGGCCTCTACCAGATCTGGACTCATTCCTGGGTCAGAAAGGGCCGGGCCTTGCGACCGATCCCCCCCCAAGGCAATTCACTTTTTCCCTTCCATCAGGGGTACAGGAACAAAAACAACCCAAAAAACAGACTCAGGACCCCCTTTTAGGCTGAAAGCAATCCCCCCCCAGTGAAACCTCCCCCCCCTACAGAACCCTCCCCGGCACCCCCCCCTCCAACATACCCACCTTCCACACACCCACAAAACAGACAAAAACACACACAAAAACACACATCCTGGTGAAAACCACAGAAGAAATCAACACTGACAGCCCCCATACACTGGCCCTAAGCTGCACTTTATTACTTTCTTTTTTGTTTTTTATATTTTCATAAGTGTTCTTTTTTTTAAGTATTTATGTTATTATTCATTCCATGTGCCTTTAAAATTCTCGAAAATTTTTTTATTGCAAAATGACAATAAAACTCTTGAATCTTCAATCTTGAATGGGAAGAAAAGACTCGGGTACAGACTCTGACACAGGCACAGATTTGGGTTTTAAAACAGACACAGACCCCAGCATGGAACGGGCGAACTGACAGACGGGGGAAACAATGGATTTAAAATACACAAGGCAAGGGGAAAGACAATCACAAATGGAAAACAAGACAAAGACAGGAAGTGAAAAAAGACAAAATAAGGCCATGATTTAAAAAAACAGGAACTATAAACAAACAACAAACTAAAAACTCTTACAAAAATAAAAAAGGGGGTTGAAAAAAGCCCCCGGGGGTAGTCTGACAATTTCAACAAAAAGCATTTGCATTTTGAATTTCAGGGAATTTGTAAAGATGCTGTTACTGTAAAATGGATTTTAAACATGTATTTCTATCGACTTAACAGGGGCGCTAAATCTATGTTTGATTTCAAAAGAGCGAGGCTGTGGTTGTTTTTTTCCTGGTTTTAAAAAAATGGTTTCCCAACATCCCTTCCCAAACTGACAAAAAGGCAAGTTTTCAGAATCAAAAGCTAAGAAGATAGTGACTACAGGATCATCTGTAGGTTTTAAATTTTTTTTAAATTTATCTGTCCTTGGTAAAATCTAGGTTTTAATTTTTGAACTAACTGTACCCAAAACCATCCTTTTAAGTTCTCCCCATTCTTTCAGGTTGTAAAACTCCCCCGAGTTTTGAAAGAAATAAGTTATACCTTGTGGTCTTTTTAAAATGCGTCCTAAAGTGAAATTTCTGTAACTGTTGATCTGGAAGATTGTTAACCTGGGGAACCCCCATTAATTGCCTAAAATCTTCATGGTTTCTAACAGATTTTTCCCTAGAATGAACTGTTTTCTAAAACTGCTGATCGGGAAAATATCTTAGATGGCCTGGGGTGAACCCCATTTGGTTGTCCTGTTTACATTTTTGTGACCAGAAGACATCCTTTATTGCCCCCTCATGCGGGGAAAAGGAATAGCATCTGACTGGTATAAAGAGTCATACAAAAAACACTCTTAAACAACACTGCGGGCCCCGGAACTGTATGTCTTGTCTCCATGCTGGCTTTAAAAAGACTTGATTCACAACACCGGTCTAGGTTTCCTTTTTGGGATTAGCCCCTCACATTTTTTTCCAAAGGTTCACATACAACAAACATTCAGCTACAGATGAAATTTTTTAAGATTCTTCCCATTTTTTTTAAACTCACAGAATCTTTATCAGAAATTTTGGTCCAAAAAAGGTCAAAATATTTTTTAAAATTTTGGTGATTACTTATATTTAATAAATGAAGTGATTCAGAACATGTGTAAATAAAGACTATATTAGTTATAAGGTTTTTGTTTGTCCTCACCCAGTTCAATCTGCGGATTTAAATTTTCTTTTGGGAAATTTACTTTTTTTGATGTAAAATAACGTGTCCCCTAAAGGCCCCCTCATCATTCACTCCTTTCCCCACACTGCTGATAATACACTTTGAAGGTGAAGGTATTTGGAAATTTTTTCCTCCGTGTGTGTGTGTGTGTGGGGAGGTGTGGGTGTGTGTGGGTGTGTGTGTGTGTTCTGCTTGCTAAAATTTTCATGTGTTAAATGCTGATACTGGGGACATTTTAAAAAAGCTCCAAAAAAGGGGTTATTTCACTGTTAACATAAAAAAAATGAATGTGAACTTGCTGTGTTGCTTTTTTTAATTCATTTGGTATTTTGAGAAGATTGAATATCATTAGTATGGGTTTTTTTTTTGTTAGTGTTACTTTCAGTTATGATGGTTAAGGTTTGGGGTTAAAAGGGGCAAGGGTGATTTGGGGAACAAGTTCCTCCCTATAGTAAGACAGAATGTGTGTGTGTGTGTGTGTGGGGAAGGAGAGAGAGAGAGAGAGAGAGAAAAAGGGTTGTTTTTGATGTTTGTTTATCATTCTACCCTGATTCACAGGCTGCAGTAAGTAGACACACACCCAGAGACAAGTTCAAAAGCAAACAGGACAGAGACAGTTGGACTGGACGGGATTTTCTCATGATTTAAAAAAGAAGCCTCAGATATTTCTGCACTTATTGACAAGGAAGGGGGGACACTGCTGTTACAGGAAAAGGGGAAACTACGGGGAAAGTCGACCCCCAAGGTTTTTTCAGTAAGTCAGTACATGTTATGTTCATGTCGGTTTTGTTTAAATTAATTTTTTGAAATGTTTTGTCCAAATGATATGTTTTGAAATTGGAAAAGTAAATCCCTAAGCCCAGTGGTTTGATTTGGCACTTCATGGACAATATTGGTTTTTTTTATCTGATCTGATTGTGAGATATTCTCAGGGTTGCTCAATTTCTTAACTTTGTTTTTTTGATGCACTGTAGTTTGTTTTAAAGGGGAAAAGGTTTCAAATCTGTACTGTTTAAAAGATCCTTTCTAAAAATTCAAATAAATGATGGAAATAAAACCCCAAATCCCCCTTAAAAAGTTACTTCAGGTTGAAAAAAAAAACATGAGGCTTCAACAGTCTAGTAGATCAATTTTCTATCTTGGTTTTTTTGAAAAAATTCTCCTCTTTTTTTTTTAATGTTTCCTTCAAAGCTGTGGTGGAGAGAGGGAAACAAGAGGACATTCTCACTAAAGAAAACTTTTGAGTTTCCCCACTTGATTTTGTTTAACAATGCTGATGTTAGGTTACTATTTGCACAGAAATGGACTGTGGTTTTTGAAGACTTTCCACAAAAATTTTTAAAAAAGGGATCCCTGGCACCCAATGGACAGCAGGAAGAATTAGATCAAACCCCAAAATTTTTAAAAAGAAATGGAATGTGAGTATATTTTTAAGTGATTTTTATGCCTTTTTTTGGACATAGAGATGACAGGAAATCAGGGGGAGGCAGAGGCATCAATGTTTCATGGAAAGTGAATTAGGGATGTTGTGGTGATTTCAAAAGCAATGTTGTTACGGGGGTGCCCTGAAAAGTAGCATTTAGGGTTTTTTCCATTAGCATAAGCGGGATGCCTTTCATCCCAGCCCCACGGGGAGTTACAGGGTAGCTGTCCAAATTGCACTGTTTTGGTCCTGCTTGGTATAAAACTGCCCATTGCCAACCTGACTTTCTCCCCCCTTTGCTTGTCTGCAGTCCTACACTCCTGTGTGTCTATGCTGTAGTAAAAAATTTTTTTTTAATTCTCTTTTTAGCCCCAAGACTTTTGCAGCTTCTACCTGACCCGGTCTGGGGTTTACTTTCCTCCTCTTTCATTTGGACTTTCAGATATCACCTTATTTCTGTTTGTCATTTCCAGCAATCACAGCTGTTATTTACTACTAATAAAAAACAAACTTTTGTTTTTTTTTAAATTTAAAAAATGTTGTGAAAATGAAATGTTTCCAGTGAGTTAGCATCACTTTATTATGGTTCAGATGAACAAATCAGTTTGCTGTGCAGTAAAGGGGAAAAAAAATTTGGGCGTTCAGCACAGCTTTAGTGACATGGCTTTCCCGCAAAAATGGGTACACCCCCACAAGGGAAAAACAATATTTGTTAGCGGGTATTTGATTTTGTGTCACATTTCAGGCCTCCCCTTAGTTTAGTATAAGGAAGCTTGTATTTGTTTGGAAAGCTTGCTCTGTGGGTTTTTGGAAGCCAGGCCCAGGTCGGGGGACTCTCCCCAGCCCAGAATCTAAGCCCTATGGCACCTCCACAGGTGGGAGCCCATGGGAGTAGTGTCATGGGGGTGGGGCTAAAACTCGCCCCCCGACAGATTGAGTCTTGTGTTTACCAAGGGGGCAAACCAAAAATATGTTCCTTTGTGGGTGTTCCTCACCCATTTACCTCAACTTATTTCTGTGGTTTCTGCCCCCCACAGCACAAGTGTAAATGCATGATGAACCCATGAATCCTGCAGATTGATCTGTGGATAAAATTTTTTTAAACCAAATTATACCCACAGATTTTCCTAAAAACCAAACCTGTTTTCGTTTAATCAAAGTATTCTTCCTTATTTTTTCCATCTTGTGTCTTTGCCTTTGAATTAAAATAGGTAACACATCCATAATATGATGTTATAATATATTATAAAGGTCGTGATGAAACAAACTAAAAAAAATCAACAAACTCATAAAACACAAAACCCATCAACAGCCTCTTTCTTTTTGTGGAAGAAAAATTCCCTTCTCAGTGAAATAACACTTTTTTGAATGAAACCAGGGGGATAAAATAAAAGTAAAGTTCTTTAACCCCCCAATTGTCCCCTTTTTTGCTTTTAAGCCCGGGGGGGTATTTGCGTGAAGTCTCCCCCCCCCTTTAAATTTGCAGTTTTATTTTTGGACAGCATTCAAAAGTTGTGGTTGTTAAACGGGAATATTTTGGAAAATTTTTTTGTCCTCTGCTGGTTAAACCCAGCCAAAAAAAATTATTTTTCTAATTTCTAAATTCTTTGCATTCTTGCAGATGAGACACTGTAAAAAGAATGATCCGTCTTGTCACTTTTCCCAGATTAAAATTTTTAATTTGGGCTGTAAAGCCCTCATTTAAAAACTGTTTTGTCCAGGCGGTTTTCATGATCCTGAAAAACCGGGGGGATCTAAATCTTTTTACTTTTAGGGTGGATGGTTTTAACTACAGGGTGTTTCCGTCAGCAAACATGAAATTTTTGGGGTGACATCAGGGGGTGACTTTTATGTGATAACTTGTCATTGTGTAGAACAAACTGAGGAGGATATTCTGATTTGAGTTCTTCAAATTGTCTCAAAAAAAAAAAAATCGAAATTGTGCAAATAGTGCAAAAACTTTTAAAAGTAAAACTTAAAATGTTTATGGGTGGAAGGGCCCTTCACCCCCGAACAGGAGGATCAGCAGAGTCTGTATCCTCCTGCTGACATCAGAAAATTCCTGAAGGAACAAAAGGCCCAGTGAAGGTGGAAGATCATTCCAGATAAAAACTTTACTAGTGGAGCCCCTGAAAAAGGTGGACAAATTAAAGCCCCTTTAGACTTTTGACCCCCCCCGAATGGGAGGGTGTGGGTTCAATCCCCGACCAAGCCCCAAAAATTTAAAGCACTTTGGTGTTCACTCTGCCCTCTTCCTCAAAGTTGTCCCCTCAGTTCATGACGGCTGACTCCCCCCAGTTTAGCCAGAAATCTCGGGGACAGCTTAGTGGTTCCATGGTGTAATGGTTACCTCTGGACTCTGAACCCAGCGATAGTTAAATCTGGGTGGGACCTGGTTTCTTTGTATTTTTGGGGCCCCCGTGGCGATACATTAAAGTCAGCTTTGGACTTTGGCCCCGGCCTGAGATGGGGAGGGTTGTGGGTTCGACCCTGATCAACCCAAAAAAATGGATCGGTGGTGGTGGGGAACTTCTCCTGCTTCTCGACCATGGCTGTGGTGCCTAGAAGGCACTGATCCCCCGGGGGCCCCCTCCGGGGCAGCCCCCCCCCAAGCGTCTCTAGTGCATGTGCATGCTTGTGTGTTTTTTTTTGTTATGGGTGGGTAAAATGCAGGGGTAATTTCCTCAGGGGGGATCAAAAAAATAAATTAACAATTTTAAAGAGATCTGGATCGGGAATTTCTTTTAAAAAAAATAATGAAACCCAAAAGACTCAAGTCCCCTGCTGGCATCTAAACCCCTCTGTTCCTGTTTTGTTTCTTCTTTTTGTTTTTTTTCTTCTCTCACTCTCCATGTGTGACCACAGTGGGCCTCTTAAACAATGGGGCAGAGATGACTTAAAAAGGCTGCTCTTTTAAGCTGAGGGACTAAAAAAGTTTGATTTCGATGATCCAAAAACCCCGTAACCTGGAATGAAGTTGATTGAACGGAATATACAGGACAGGTGTTTGAGCCATAAGTCCCGTTTGGGGGGTGGGGGTTGTTTCTCAAGTTTCAGTCCCTTCCTCCTGTGTGTTGGGAAAACATCAAAAAGGGTTTTAATAAAATCACAGCTCAGTATGAAAAGGGGACTTTAGTTTTTTTTTAATATCATACCAACCCATGGGGTGGACAGGTGTTGTGTGAATGACTTTTGACAGACTGAGGGGGGTGATGGCTTCTGTATAAAACTGACCAGACTTAATGTACCTGGCAGGTAAAGTAACATCACTCTAATTGGAGATTTTTTGGGTTTCTGGCTCACTGGGTGAAGATCTGGGTGATCTCCATAGTCAGGAAAAAAGCTTTTACCAGGAACCCAGTATATGTAAAAATTTAGCTCTTTTGGGTTGAGTTCAGGTTTTTTGGGATGATCCAGGTTCTACGGATACATTTGAGTTGGGGAAAAAGAATGGGGGCCTTATGCTCCTTTTTATGTTCAGAGAGGGTCAGACAGGGTTCCTCTGTGATTTGATTCAATCTTCAAATAAAAATCCCTTTTCCTTAATCAACCCGGACACAGACTTACAGTGGAGAACCCGCATGGGCCGTTCAGTGAACTCTTTTTTTCTGTCCTTGCTCTGCAGTTGAGGATGTATGTCCCTTCTGTGGGCAGGAAGGGGAGTGTTCTGTTTCTCTGTGTTCGTTTGACAACTCTGTTTGCTCTGTTGGAAGCCATCTTTGGTAGGTGTGGTGAACCTTTCACAAACTTTTTATTTTGGTATAATCAGTACCAAAAAGAAAAGTAAGGGGTTTAGTTTTAAATTTTGTCATAACAAGCTAAGATGGCAGTGTATGTAGGGAAAGGGGGAGGGAAAGGGGGAAGACATTTTGGTGTAGATCTGCTCACAGTCTTTGTAAAGGGGGGGAATCCAGGCTCTGAAATTTCAGTTTTAAGCTTCTGGTGGCAGTTTCTTGGGGGCTGGTTGTTTCAGATGGAGCATGCCCCTCAGTAAAAAAAGGCACAATTAATTTTGAAATGTCCTGATGTGGATGGTGATGATGATTTTAAAGTGGTATAACGATTTTTTTTTTTGGGTGTACTGGATAGATAATACAACAAGGTATGGTTAAAAAACAAAATTTTCTATTTTCACATAAATGAAAAAAGGGTTGGTCGGATAAATGAGAGAGGGTTTTTCAGACCAGGTTTTTCTAGGACCTTTTTACTAAATGCCTCATGGTGGAAACGCGGGCTACTGGTTATCTCATACTCTCAAACCCCATAAACGGCTCTTTATACATTAAAACATAAACAAATCCAGTATTGAATAGGGACATTAATCATCTGGGTTTCTCCCCCAAAACAAACACAAAAAGCCATGAAAATGACCTTTTCCCCCTAACAAAAATTTTCTGACTGCTCATTGTCTGATAAAGTTTTTACTATCTTTGATTCACAAGTCCATTTTTCAACCTGGCTCAGAAAACATGAATGAACCACAGTAATCTAGGGAAAAGTTTTTGGGTTACTCTCAATCAAGATGGGAAAAACACAGCATTTTCCCAAGGGGTCTCCCATCAAGCCAAAGAAACCACACCAACCCTCCCCCACCTCAGAGATGAAGAAACCCTCGAAACCAGTACTGGGTCCTTGAAGGAGGGGCTTATTATGGACTGACAAAGCAGAAAGACACTTTCCTCACTACCAGCAGTCAGCAGACCTCATGAAACCACCTCACTCTGATAAAAAAGACACAGCCCCAAATTTAGCTTCTGCAGTCTGAAAGGGCAAAAACTCTGTGACTGTATTTAAAAGGCCCTCTATGATTCCCCTTAAAAAACAATCATGTCCAAAAAAACATTCAATTCAACAGCAAATTTAAAAAAACAGTAGCATGAAATTGAAGGAGAACAGGTAAATGAGAGAAATACTGGGCAAGCTGGATGAGTGGTGGTCATTAAATGGATGATATGGAAAAAATTCATCAATAAAAGATTAACCATGAGGGAAAATAAAATACAAAACCGGAAATAGATTCTACATTGCAGGTGGGGAATCTTTGCTTGATGATCAAGGGGATTATTTCAAAAAAATGTGCCTTTAAAACAGGCAAGAGACAAAATGAAGGAACAAGTTTGCACTGGGAGGCAGCAGTAACTGGGAACGGATCCTTTTTATTTTCGTAATATTCACAAATATCAAACTCTCCTGAACATTTTACTTTCTGTAATTACATCTAGCCCTGTTAATAAACTAAAATAAATCTGCGCATCCGGGGTTCTAGGGAAATTTTTGGCCCCCGAAAAAAATATCCCGTGGGGCCCCCATTCATTGCCCCCTTTAATTTTCTTGTTTTCAGTGTTCTTGGGGTTCCTGGTGTAATACCTCAATTTGTTCCTTTTTACGACCCCACACCAAGTCAGAGTATATTTTTAAATTATGTATTATTAGTTGTCTTATTCTCATTTCCTGATTAGCAACATGTTATTAAACCCCTGATTAAATACATTTTCTTTTTTTTGACTTGCTTTTTTTTTTTTGATTTTCAGATCAGTATCATCAAAAAACAGAATATTTATTCCCCAAATACATTTCAATTAAACCCTCAACAAATAGGGAGTGGGGATTTTTTTATTTAACAATCAACACAATTTCAAAAAACAAAATATACTGGCCAAGATAGTCCACAAGTAAATATGGAGCAAAGTAAGTAAAAAAAAAAGCACATGGAAAACGTTGTTGTAAAAAAAATAAAAAAACAACAACCTCATCTAATCTAGTTTAAGTTTAAACTGGCTTTTTTTTCAATATAAATCTCATCAAAAACCCACGCCGGGCCTTTTTTTGCAAAATTCAATTTTAATCAACTTAAACAATTTTAAAAAATCTAGCGGCAACCCCCGGGTTGTTTGGGTCTGAGATAGTTCTTAATAGTTTCGTTTTTTGCGCCCTTTATCCACCTGCAACAGTCCTTTCGTGAAGATTGGGGGGCCTCTTCCAAAAAAGCTCTGGCTGGGATTTAAAAAGGTTCAGCAGTTCAAGGGAGGTGGCAGTCTGAAAAAGTGGCACTATAAAAAGACCTCAAATTTGCACTTCCTTTCAAAATTAGCACTAAGATCCCGTTTTTTTTTGCTTGTTTTGAAGGGAAATGGGGAATCTGATCATCTTTTTAAAACCTTGATTTTCAGTATTCCAAAATTCTCACAGATTTTTAATGGATTAAAAAGGGGGTCCAAGGCACAGATAGTTTTCTAAACCCATAGAAAACACTTTGAAACAGATTTGATTCCCTCCCGTTGGTTTCGGTTTTTTTTGTTGGCTGACAAATCCAATGGGAACATCCATACTTCTCGATGGGGGAAACCTTCAAGGAAACATCCTGATGCCCAAAAACCCATTTCTTCCCTTTATGCCTTATTTGGCCTTCACATCTATTAATTTTTTTTTTTACTGCAGAATTATTTTCTGTTTTCAATGGACTGCAGTATTTTTTTTCCAAAATCAGGGGAACAATGGCAAAAGATGTAAAAAAATCCTGAACCAGTGACCCCCTGATTTGACTTCATTAGTCAAGCTGCATCTAAAGGGTGCTATGGGCCTCAAGGGATGGTGAAAATGATTTCCACTGGTTTGCTGCTTACGGGACTCCAGGTATCAGACTGCGGGGGAAGGGCAGCCAGTCTTTTTTTTTGGGAAAGGCCCCTCTCTGGGTGGCACTGAAGATATTGCGCGATTCAAACACCGAAAAAAGTTGAAACAGGGGGTTTTCTCTGCAGCATGTATCCCAAAAAATTTAGGTATTAGGCCCTGGTGAATATGTAGCAAGTGGTTTTTTTTCCTTTTGTCGCCCGGACCCCTTTAACTTTTCTTGCTTTAGGCCATTGTCAAACCCTTCTCAATCTGCAATGTCAAGTGGGGGCTCCTCTAAAGTCTTCAGTATCCCAAATTTTTGGGAAATTTAAAAAGAAATGTTCAGTTACATCCCCCTGATCATTCCCTTTTGGCAATATCCGGAATTAACAGAATGGCAAATTTCTTGAGGCCAGAAAAAAAGTAACATCAACATTCTCTCAAATAAAATTTTTTTTTCAACTTAAGTTATTTTTTTTGCAGATGGCTTTTATCCCTTTTTCTTCCATCAAATATCTAGATTTTCCATTTAGGTAGAGGTTTTTCGCCTTTAACCTTCATGGTAGGGAATGACTTAAGTGCACCCTTTATGGTTTTTAGGCCCCGGGGGAAAAAAACTGCTTTTTTTATATTGCCCCTTCACTTTCACTGTAAATTTAAACCCGTCTCTCTTCTTTTTCCCCTCCATTTGTTGACTTTTTTTCTAAATCTCTGAAATTTCCTTCCATCTGATCCTTTGGCAGATCTCTCTGGTGGCTGTGGGTGCTTTTTACAATTATTTCCCATCGGGGCTGTGGCTTCTCTGGGTAATCCCGGGTCACATTGTAAATATTCTTTCTCCTTTTTCTCTTTCCTGTCTTTCTGCCCTTTTTGCTCTGTTTCTTCACAGTTTTTTTGCTAACAGCTTTGATCTGCTTCAATTCCTTCACTATCTGAATAGCCTTGCTTTGGAAAGGGGGTGGCTCTTCACAACAGTGACATAATTGAGTTATTAAAAAAAAAGTAGCCTATTTTTGCTTTATATAATTGAAATGAATGTTGATTAATGTCTTAGTCACCCGGTGGGCAGCTGTTCACTAATAAACCAAAACAAACCGTGTCCATCCTCCTCACCATCAAAGGCATCAGCTGGAATGAGCATCTGCTGTGGGTCAAACTCAGATGAACAGCCCTGATTCTGGAGCAGAAGCATAAAGGTTTTGTTACATTTATATATTTTTAAACATTCAATGTTATTTTCTGGGGAAAAAATAATGGAATAACCTTTCTTGGACAAAATCTAAATTCTTATCCATAGCTCTGGTGGGGCCCTTCCCTTTTTCAGGCAAAAAAAATTTTAAACCATTCAAAAAATCAGTGTAAAATTTCCCAAAAATTTTTTGTTTTTTACTTTGTTGTTGTCAGCTTAATTTTCTTTTTTTTTATTTTATGAAAACAAACAACAACAACAAATCTTTAACATTTAACTTCTTGGTATTTAGGCAATTCAAATGTCCCCTAATAAACATTTTACAAGACCATTAGACACATCATGATACTCTTTTTAGTCGATTTCATAATTACTGAGTAATCTTGAATCGTCATAATACAATTCAATGCAGCCTCTGGTCATCTGGGGCACTTCCAAAAAGTGATATGTGTGAAAACACAGTCACTACTGTAGCCCTAAATTAGGCGTTCAGTTATAGCTACTCTAAAACCCTTCTCTACAATGAACTGGGGAAAATTTTTTTTTTTTTAAATGAACTGGGACTTGTCCAGAGTGTGGCCGGCCAGATGACAGTTAAACCACCTGGGCCCTCAACTAATGTTACAGCAAAATGAATGAACAAGTACCTAATTGTTTCGCCGCCTCTAGTTTTCCCTTCGAAAAAGTTTTTTTAAAGTCCCGGGCCCCCGCCCCTGCTCCTACTCCTGGGCCCCCTTCTAAATCTTTTTTTTGGGGTCGGACTTTGTTTTTGGGCCATCCCAACCCTGCTGGGTTGCTGGGTCCGCTCCTTGAGGAAAAACGAACAAGGGGGGGGAAAAACCCTTTTTTTTAAAAAGGGGGCCAAGGGGTTATTAAATTAAAATTAGAATATTTTTGACTTTTGGCTTTTTTTTAATTCAGGTATTGTATGAAAAAATATTAGTTCAGTGTTATAATCATTTTGTATAGGGCTACTGGGGGGTGTGTGGGCCTAAGGGGTGGGCCCTTATAATTTCATCACCTTTTTTCCCCCATCTTTTGGGCTGCTCTCCTTCTCTTTATGAAAGGGGGGAGAAAAACTTTTCTTTTCTGCTTCTCCTTTTTCTTTCTCATCTCTCTTTTTCTTCCCTCCAAGAGAAAAACCCCTCTACAGTGTTACTAAAAAAAAAAGAACTGTAAAAAGGCAAGAACAGAATTTTAGAAATAGAGGGAAAGCGAAAACTTTTAAAAACTAGAACAGAAAGAGAATAGAACATAGAACAGACTGCTGTGGAAAGGGAAAAAAACAGAATACTTAGAATGGGCTTTGACGGTGCTTAGAAAAGGGTGAACAGAAGTGAGAGAGAACACAGATCAGTCTTAGAATGGAGCAGAAAATTTTAAAAAAGGGAAATTAGAGAAACTGTATAATGGGCATAGAATTTTGGAGAGGCATGGGGAATGCTGTGAATGAATGTGAAAGGAATGCTGTGGAATGGGGCTAAAACAGAATGCTGTCTAATAGGGTAAAAAAGAATGCTGGAATGGGGCGTGAACGAATCATAGAATGAGGGATGAACAGAATATGCATAAAGCTAGAACAGAATCTGTAGAATGGGAACAGAACAGAATCTGTGAACCGACGTAAAACAAAAATGTGACTAATGGGCTAGACAGAATGTGGAAAAGGGGCTTGAACAGAATCTATGAATGGGGCAGAACAGAATCCAGTATGGGTAGAACAGAAAACTGTGAGAAGAGCATGAAACAGAATCTGTGGGGCCCCGGGGTGGGCAGAAAACTGGAATGGGGGTGGGAATGTTGAAGGGGAAACCGAGCGGAAAGCTTAAAAAGGGGAAAGCAATCTATAAAAAAGAACTTTGAAAGAAAATGCTGTTTAAAGAGCATAGTCTTGAAAAGAGCAGAGAGAGACCTTGAATGACTGAACAGAATTCTGTAGAATAGGCTTAGAAAACTGTAAAAAAAAACAAGGGAATGAAAAAATGGGAAAGAGAACACTGAAAGAGGGCTGGGGAAAAGGCATGAACAGGGAAAACTGGACAGGGGTAAAACAGAATGCTGTCAAAAGGGGGGTGAACAGAATGTGGAAAAAGGGGTTGAACAGAAACTATGGGGAAAAAGGGAGAGAAAAGAATCTGCGTTGGGAGCGGGGCAGAATCTGTGAATGGGGGATGGAACAAATGCTGTGAGCGGGGGGTAAAAGAATGCTGTGGAAAAGGGGCGTGGAAAACGGATGCTGTGGGGGAACCAGGCAGGGGTGCTATGGGGAAAGGGTGCAGAATCTATAAAATGGGAAAAGGGAAAAAAATGCTGTTTAAAGGGGCATGAATGCTGTAGAAAAGAGCATGAGAAGAACACTGTGAATGGGGGGTGAGACAAAATTCCGGAAAAGACTGACACTGTAAAAAAAACAGAGGGAATGCTGTTAATGGGGTGGAAAACTTGAAAAAAGCGTGGGGGAAAAGAGCTGGGCGGAATGCTGCGTATGGGGTAAGACAGAATCTGTGGGGTAGAGGGAGGAAAAAATGCTGTGGGGCGTGGGGAATCTGTAGAATGGCGTGAAGCGGAAAGCTTTGAAGAGAAACAGACGGATCTTAGAATGGGGTGCAGAGTCTATAAAATGAACTTTGAAGAAAATCTTTTAAAAGAGCATGAATCTGTGAAAAGGCTTTTAAGGAACATTAGAATGAGGGGGAGAGACAGAATTCTTAAAAAATAGAGCGTGAACATTAAAAAAAAACTTGAAAGGGGAAAATTTTATAATGAATGGAATGGGAAAAGGAAAACGGGAACAAAAAAGGGCCAAGGGAAAAAGAATCTTTTTAATAGGGGCTAAGACGAATCTGGAATGGGAATAGAACAGAATCTATAGAAAAGGCTGGAACAGAATCTGCGTATGGGCGTAGGGCAAATACTGAGAATAAAACAGAACAGAATCTTGGGAGATGGGACGAATCTGTAGAATGGGCTGAAACGGGAAAGCTGTGAAGAGAAAACAGAGCGAGATTTTAAGAATAGAATGAGAAAACTATAAAATGAACTTAGAAAAAATCTGTATAATGGCATAGAATACTGGAAAAGGCTGAAGGAAAACTGTAGAAAAGAATTAGGGCAAATTTTGAAATGGGCGGAACACTGTAAAAAAAACAGAGGGGAATGCTTATAATGGAATGTGAACACGAGAGGCTTTTGAAAAGAGCTAAGCGGTGCTGTAATAGGCTGGGGGGAATGCTGTAGATGAGGCAGGGGACAGAAAAACGAGAAAGGGGGGTGAGATGGGGAAAGCTTTCCCCGAGAGGCGAGAACAGAATGCTGGGTGAAAAAACAAATTTCAGACAAAACAGAATTTTGTGAAAAAAATAGAACCTGGGGCAAAAAAGTGCAGAGAAAAAAAGAAAAAAGGGGGAAAAAAAGAGAAAAGAATCTGTGAAAAGGCATGGAACAGATCTGGGAATGAACAAGAACACAAAAATAACGAAGGGCCCCTTTAATGAATTGGGAAAACTGTGAAGGCTGGGGAACGGGAAAGTGAACAGAATCTGGAATAAAGGGATGAGACAGTGCAGAAAGGGGTGAACAGAATGTGAAGAGAACACAGAACAGTGTTGTGAACAGGGCTGAACAGAATGCTTAGAACAGGCGGGAAAAACAGAATGCGGAATAGAGCCGGGAAACAGGATCTGGAATAGAACACAGAACAGAATGAATAGAGCAGAGACAGAATGCTTGAATAGAACTGAAGGAATGTTGAATGGGGGGTGGGGGAATGGAATCTGTGGGGGAATGGGGCAGAATGTTAAGAGAAACCCCAGATCGAATGCTATGAATGGGGTGCAGAATCTGTAAAAAAGAAATTGAAGAAATGTTAATGGGGGACATAGAATCTGAAGTGGCGTGAACAGGCAAGAACAGAGCTGAACAGAATCGGAATGGGCTTGAAAGGAATGTGGGGAATAGGCATGGAAAAAATGGAAAAATAGACGTGAATGGAATGCTAAGAGAAGCTGAACAGAAAGCTTGAATGGGGAAAACAAACAGGATGTTGGGAAAAACAGGGCATGAACAGAATGTTGTGAACAGAACTAGAACAGAATCTGTGAACAGACTGAACAGGCTGGGGAACGAATGCTGTGAATAGAGGGGTAAAAAAAGAATCTGTGGGGGAAAACAGAACAGAATGCGGGAATGAGCAGGAAAAGAATACAGAAAAGGCAAGCAGAATGCGGAATGGGCATAGAAAACTGGAAAAAGACATAAAAGGCGTGGGGGAATCTGTGAGCTAAAAAGGAAAACTTGAGAAGGCATAACAGAATCTGTAGAATGGCTAGAATGGAAAGCTGTGGGGAAAAGGGGTGGAATGCTGTAGAGAACACAGAACAGAATGTTGTGAACAGACTGAAAAAGAATGTGAAAAAAGGGGGTGGGCAGAATGTGTAGAATGGCGTAAACAGGTGTGAATGAACACAGAACGAATAGAATGGCGGACAGAATCCCCTTTAAAAGGCAGGAACAGGGGTGCTGTGGAAAAGAACATGAAAAAATGCTGTGAATGGCTTGGGGGTGGAATCTGTGGGGGGCTGAGACAGAATGCTGTAGAGAAAACAGATCAGAAACTATAGTGGGGATGCAGAATCTGTAAAATGAACTTAGAGAGAGAATTGTTTAAAAGAACATAGAATCTGGAGAGAAAGAACAGAACGAGAATTGAGCGAAAACACTGAAATATAAAATTGAGGAATCTGTATAATAAATGTAGAATACTGTGAAAAGGAACAGAAAAGAATATTGAACAGACTGAACAGAAAACTGTTAATAGGCTAAACAGAATCTTAGAATGGGCGTGAAACGGAATGCTGTGAAAAAAAGGGGATGAAGCGGAAAGCTGAGAATGAGGGGGGCGGAAAGCTGTAGAAAAGGAAGAGCAGAATGCTGTAAAAAGAATGTGAATGGAATGTAGAACAGAATGTAGGGGTGGAATGCTGTAAAAAGGGGCAAAAAACATTTTGGGGGGGCTTGGGTGTTTTTTAAATACTTTATCTATCCCATCTATACTTTGTTTCCCGTGTGCACTGAAATATAGATTTGGGGTTTCCCAAGGGTTTTTTACCTGATAGACACCAGCTGTTTTTATCCTCTCTTCTGAAAAGCACCCCTGTTTTTTGTATCACTCTTTGTCTAGCATTTGAACCGAGGGGGCTATTATTAAAACATGTAGGGTAAAACTGAGATAAATTTGGGGACGTTTTTTAAAAAATAATAAACCACACCATTAGATAACAACTTAAGGTACATCCAAGGGGAAAGGGCCTATAACTCATCCAAAGGAAAAAAAAACCTTTTAACCAGACCCGTAGTACCGAAAAAAAAGATTTAGTGAGGAAATGGGTTTACAGAAAAAGCTAATATTAATTACGGAAAAGGGGAAAGGGCACCCAAACATTCAAAAAAACCCGAAAATTTCCCAGGGCAGGTGCAACCCCATATAAAAATTGTCATTTTACTAAGTTTCAGTTGTTCCTGCAGGACTGCCTGCTCTTGAAATCTGTTTGGGAATAAAGCATCCCGGACTCCTTCTCTGATCTCCAGCCTCTGGTTGACTCTGTGCATTTTCTCTGACTAAAGATCTGAAAAAAATAATTCTACAGGGGACAAAAAATACAAAAAAGAAGGTGTGGGGCCTCAGCTGGGCCCGGCTCTCTTCAACTGGGCCTTGACAGGGGTTTAGCCCACCTGAAAAAATCCACATCAACAATGCTGTGAAAAGAGCTTGAAACGGGGTCTGAGAATGAGCCCAGGACAGAATACTGTGGGGAAAAGGCAGAGGCGGAATGCTGTGGAAAATAAACCGGATGCTGTGGAATAACGTAAAAAAAAGAATGCAAGGGGAAACCCCGGGGGGCAAATCTGAGAAAAGAGGGGGACGGAAAGCTGTAAAAAGAACACAGAAAAGAATGCTATAGAATGACATGGGAAAAGAATACTGTAGAATGAATGTAGGGCGATGCTGTAGAATGAGGCTTGAGCGGATTGCTCTAGAAGAGGCTGAACAGAATCTGTAAATAGAACATAGGGAAAGAAAACTGTGAATGGGAAATGGAACAGAAAGTGAAGAGAACACAGATCAGTTCTTGGGGAGGGTGAACACTGTAAAATATAACGAAGGGGAATTAAAATTCCTTACAGAGAAAGGAGTTTTCTCTCTTTTTTTTTAAAACTAAAATTTAAAGAATAAATTGAATTGAATTGATGGCAATAAAAAAAGAGTTAGAAAAAATCCTCTATTCCCGCCCTTTTTTCATACAGTAAGATAAAAAAAAAAACTTTAATTTTTTCCCAAAAGGGGGAAAATTTCATTTACAACACAAAACAGATGCAATGGACAGGCCCCAGAAAACAGAATATACAGATAATCAGATAGAATTATAAATAAACCCCAAAAAAATTATTGAAAACAATAATAATAAATACTATAAACAAGTAAAAAAGATATTACTGTTTGAACAGTAAAGAAATAAAAAAAAGAAAGGCTCATAGCCAACTTTAAGTCCAGGGGGATATTTTGTTTTGTTGCTTTCTCCAACAGTTGGTTTGTTTTTTAAGTGGAAGAAGAAAAAATTTTCTTGAATCCATCACAACTTATTGAGGGAAAAATCCAAATTTCAAATGAGCCGTTACAGGCCATAATGAGGCAAAGTGGTAAATGGCTCCAAAAATCCAAAATTTGGAAGAAACCCGATGGGTCAAATTTCAAAGTTGGATACTTTCAGATAGCTTTACTTAGTATGACTGAGGTGTACCATGGGAAATAAAACTCTTTTTATGTTTCAGACAGTATTTGTGAATATTAGAACAATCAGTGGAATTCAGCCGAAATCCATTGTACCCCCAAAACTTTGCCCGGGAAAAATTTTTCAGAAAAAGGAAAAAAAAAAACAAAAAAAGGAAGAAAGAAAAAAAAAATAATCTCAACAAAAATATGTGGTTTTTTTAAAAAAACATTTACATACCTGAAAAAATTTTTGAAATTTTTTCAATTTTCAGAAAATGTGTTTGATCTCAAAAAAATTTTTTTTCTCATTCAGAGTTATGGTCGGCAAAATTATTTATTATCCCCTAATTATATTTGCTCTTTTTAAATCTAGAACAAGTTGGAAACACCCAAATGGCCCTGATCAAAGTTAAAACCCTTGAAATTTTGGCTGATATATACAAGTTGACACAAACACTTTAAATGGCTTAGGGTCACTGTCCACCTTCCCTTTTTGGGTGTAAATTTGTGTGTGTGTATAAAAATCAGTAGTCTATGTCCTGACAGATGCCCCATTTCATCTAGTGCTCCCGACTTTTGGATTTGAAACCCTGGGGGAAACAAAGAACTATGAAAAGACCTCAAAAGAATATTTGAACTTTAGAAAACAGGAAAAGGGTAGAAAAACATATCCCAAACATTTGACAGTGCCCAAACAGTAGTGTTCAAATTCGTGAAGAAATGGAAAATATCCTGTTTAAACCCAAACTGCTTTTAGGTAGAGCAAGAAAAAATTCAGCCACAAGTGGCAGGGGAAAATTTTGGGATGCAAAAAAAAACCAGAAATAACGGCTGACATATAGACTTCTCTGAAAATCTCTTTGCTGGATTATCAAAAGGTCTGTTTTAACAAAAATTTGGGAAAAATTAAAAAAATAATTGAAGAAGAAAAGGAAGATTACCCCCCAACGTGTGAAAAGGGTTGGGAACTGCCAGCCAGGATTAAAATACCCTAATGGCAGGGGTTAAATATGAAATTCTGTTATTGATGCTTTATCTTTTTTTCAGTTTTAGGCATTCTTTGCTTTTGTTTGATAACAACAATGTTGAGGCATGTTTCCCCTGAAGAATTTACTTTTCTAATTTTTTTCTTATAACAATAAACAAAGAAATGATTTTTTTTTGTGTCTGTCATCAACATCTTGTGAAATCCTAAAAAAAATTTTTTTGAAATATTTTTGATAATATTTGAGATTTGTAAAATTTTAAGGGGGTCCCAAAACTTTTTCCACTACTTTTATATATAATGTGTTTTTGAAATTTACAGAAAAGGGTTTATGCTCTGAGCTTAAAAACAGAGTGCTGCCATCTTTGCTGAAATAAATTCCTGCTAATAGCTGGGACTTGAAGTGCCACACAAAAGGATCCCCGGTTTTTATGTTTACCCCACAGTCACTGGCGTGGGCGTCACTGGCTGTATCATGCCAAGGTTGTCTGGGGATGTGGCCGTGGCTCTCACTGCAAAGGGGCTGCTGGAACTGGGCTGGATTTGATCCTCACTCCTCCTGTCCCATGCAAAAAAGCACACTGCCCCGTGGTTTTGTGTGTGTATTTGAATGGGTAAACAAAAGGGCCCAAAAATGCCCTTTTGGGTATAAGCACTATGTAAAAGACAGGAACATATAGAATACAAATAGTGTGGTACAACATCAAAAAGTGTTTGCTTTACTGTAACCCAAAGAAAATCAGTGCGGTGTAAAAAACAAGTTGATGCAGTGATTTCCATCTTTGCTTTAAAAGGGTTTTTTGATGACAGGGGTGGCTTTATGATGCAAAATTTATTGATAAAACTTCATCAAATATTTCAGACACTGAGATTGTGAATGGCGACAAGCCACAATTTAGTAAATCAATTTTTTGGCGTCAAATTTTTTTAAATGGAATATGGACTAATCTATCCCGGGGTGAGAATCTGGACCTTGGTAGAAATAAAGAGGGCGATAAAAAGGGGTGGAATGGCAAAACAGTCAAAAACACAGCCACATTCAGCTGGGGTCTGGTTTTCAGTCCATTCACCCTCTGAACACCTGGTTTTTTCCCCGTATCACAGTAATGTGAAAAAGGGGCCCCGAATAAAAAGGGGGAAAATGCAGCAAATAACCAGAGCCCTCCTTTGGGGTTTTCTAGGTTTTTATGGTTTTGCGTGGTTGATCTCGCTTCTGTGGTTCCCCCTGAAGAATGGATTACATACTGTACAGAAGAAAGCGATCTTTGGGGCTAAAAACTCCCTCCCGAGGACACACCCCCCCACACACACACGAGGGGACTCTGAAATACGTGACTCTAAAAAAACAGTGATGAACAGTCCGTAAATAAATCTTCTCCAACTGGTTCTGGGGTAAAGGGGGGGGGGAGTCAGTGCTCATGGGCTTTTTTTCTGTAATGTCTTCTTCATACCCCCTCTTCTCTGTTTGTTTGTCTTTGGACATCTGTTGCTTTCCCAGAAGAGGCGGGGGCTGCTTTAAAAGTCCCAAACTAGAACATACACAGGATTAAAGACCTGGTCTCTTTTCTCAACGAGAAAACTAATAATTAAGCATTTTCCAAATGGACTTTCGTCTTCATCTTGGGGCTGTTATTTAAAAATCAATGACTTTGGCAAGCCTGCCCCAAAAGGGCAATCCCATCATCAACCTGATTCTCTACCCCTGAGGAACTGCCCTCAAAATTCTACTTAAAAAAAAATCAAAGCCTACCCGTCTCTCGAGGGCTCCCCTCTCTTTTTCCTCCTGGTCCGTCTTCTCCTGTCCCTTTTTTTTGTCCAACACCAGCCCGTCCCCCTCCGGCCCCGGCTGTGACTGGGAAAGGGCTCTCCCTTTCTTTCGTCCTCCTCTCTGTGGTCCTGCTCCTATGGCTCTGTTTGAGGAGCAGTCTGCAGGGGGGCCCAGGTGGTTTCCTGATGCTGCGGGGGGGCCCCGGACAGGTGTTGGACCTCTGGGGTGGAGTCAGGGTGGGCAGTGGTGTGATTCCCAAACATAAAAAACAGATGTCAGGCCAAATTTAAAATTTGACAAAACAAATAAAGAAAAAAATTTTAGGAAGCTGTGTTTCCTTGTGTTGATGGTAGAAGTGAAATCAGTGTGAGGGTGTACCAGTCTCAGGTGTTTGGCAAGGTCCAGTTTGGGGTGGGGTGTGCCGGTAGGGCCCGGTGTTCCTAAAAGGGGAGTTTTGGGCCCCGGGGACTTTATTTGTTTGACAAAAGGGTGGTTTGGGATACTGGCCTTTGCATTTGGGGGGGGTTTGGCATTTTTGGGGGAATTTTTTTGAAAATCATTTTTTTTTTTTTGGGGAAAAAAATTAAAAGGGGGTGTTTTATAGAAAAAGGGATAAAAGGGCCAAATTTTGAAATTTTTCTTCCCTGGGGGAAGTTTTGTTTTGGGAAAATGACCAGGCAAAAATTTTTGGGTTTTTTTTGGGGCCTTTAGGTTTTGGTTAAAGGGGGGGCCCCTTAGTTTTTTTTGTAGAAGTAGGGAATCCCAAAATTTTAAAAAGGGGGCCTTTTTTCCCCCTTTCGCTTGGGGGAGTTCGGTTGGAGAAATTTTTTTATTAGTTTTGGGGTGTGGGGCCCAAAATTGTTTTTTTGAAGTTTTGGGGGTTTGCCTTTTGGGATTTTTTTTAAAAAGTTTAAAGTAAAACTTTAAAAAAAAATTCAGTTTTAGAATTTTCTGAAACTTTTAGGGAAAAAAAATTTTTTTCCTTAAATTTTGTGGGGGCCAGGTTGGATTCCCCTTCGTGGGGGGCATTTAAAAAATTTTTTGAAAACTTTTGAAGGGTTTTTTTGTTAAAATTTTTGGAGTGTAAAATTTTTAGGGTTTTTAAAAAAGGGATTTAAAAAACCCACCCCAAAAAAAAAAGTTTTAAATAAAAAAAGGGCCCCAGGTTTTTGCAAAAAGAGGTGGAAACCAGGTTGGTTTTCTCAACCCCCTTAAAAAAATTTTTTTAAAAACAACCAAAAAAATTTCATTTTTTTAAAAAACAAAATGGTTTATTTCCCAAAGAACTAGTTTTCAAAAAAAATTTTCTATAAAAATTAAAATTTTTTAAAACCTTTTTAAAAGGGGTTTTTAAAAAAAACTTTTTGGGGGCCCCCCTTAAAAAAAACACCCAAAAAGGGGTTAAAAAAAACCCAAATCCCCCCATCCCGAAAGCTTTTGGGAAAAAAGGGGAAAATTTTAACCCGGCCCCAAAAACCTAACCTCCCCCCGGGGAACCGGGAAAAACCCCATCCCCCAATTAAAACCTTTTTAAAAAAAATTATTAAATTTCAATAAATTTTTAAAACATTAAAAAACCCCAAAAAAAAGCCCCAAAAAGCCCTGAAAAGAAAATTAAAAAGGGGGTTGGGGATTTCTGGGAAAAGAAAACCTGAGAAAAACCCCTTTAAAAAAAGGGTTTAAAAAATAAGGAAAAGGGGAATTTTAAAAAACCCGGGGAAAAAAAAAAAAAGTTTGGAAAGGGGTTAAAAAATTTGGTTTAAAAAAAATAAACCCCAAGAAAAACCTGTCCACCGGAAAAAAAAAAACCCTCAAACATTTTATTTCCTTTTAAAAAAAAATTTTTTCGGCCCCAAAAAAGAAAATTTAAATTTTTTTTTAAATTTTGGCCCTGGGAAAAATCACCTTTTAAAAAGGAAAAAATTTTTTTTTTTTCCCCCCCAAAAAATTTTTTCCTTTTTAAAAACATTTTTTGATTCTTTTTTTTAAAAAATTTTTTTTAAAATTTTTATTTTAAAATTTTTTTAACCCAAAAGTAATTTTAAAAAAACAAAAATTTTTTGGAAAATACTGGGAAATATTTAAAAATAATAACCAAAAAATTTTTATAAAAAAAAATAAAGGGGAAAACAAAAATCAAAAACCAAGAAAAAATCCAAATTTTCAAAACTTTTTTAAAAAAAAACAAAAAAACCCCCCCAAAAAAAATTTTAAAAATTAAGGGACCCAACAAATTTGGGGGTTTTTGTTTAAAAATTTTTAAAAATTCAAAATTCTGGGTTTTTTAATTTTAAATTTTGGTAAAAAAAATAAATTGGTTTTAAAAAATTTCCCAAAACGGTTTAAAAAATTTTTGGTTGGGAAAGGGTTAAATTTCTTTTAAAAATTTTTTCCTTTAAAACTAAAAAGTTTTTTTCCCCAAAAATAGATAATTTTTAAATTTGATTAAATTTTTTTTTTTTAAATTTCCAATTCCAACCCAAGTTTTAAAAAAACCCTGTTAAAAAATATTTTTTTTTTTGTTTTTTTTAAAAACAAAATCCCTTTCCCGGGGCAGTTTTTTTTACTTAATCAAAAATTGGGTTTAATTTTTTGAATTTCAAAAGAATTTTATTTTTTTTTTCTGGCTCAATTTTATTTAAAAAAATTTTTTAGATTAACCCGCCAAATTTAAAAAACCAAAACGTTTTGTAAAAAACCCCAAAGGGAAAATTTATTTTTAAAGTTTAAGTTTATGGTTGTTTGGGGAAATTTTAAAGGGTTTCCACGGGCGGTTTTTCCCCAAAAGGGGGGGGTTTTAGGGGCCCCAAATTTTTAAAAAACATTTTCAAATTTTTTTTTAGTGGAAAACCCTTTAAACTTTTTTACTTTAAATTGTTTAAAAAATTTTTTTTTTCAAGGGTTTTTTCAAATTTTCGTAAAATTTAACTTTTGCAAAATTTTGGCCTTGTTTCAAAAGGAATTTGAGGCCCAGAGATCATTTTTTAAAATTTTGCCCTTCAACTAAAGTTTTTCCTTCAACCCTTTTTTAAAATCTGTTTTAAAGGGTTTTTTTTGGGAAAATTAAAAAACCCTTCTTTTTACCTTATTTTTTTCATTGGGAAAAAAATTTTCTTGGAATTTTGGCCCCTTGCCAAAGGAAAAGTTTTTTTTCCCCCCTTTGGGAAAATTTTGAAAATTTACCCAATCCTTTTTTTTTTTTTTTGTTTTTGGGCCCTGAAAATTTTTTCCTTTAAAATCCAATTTTTCCTTTTGGGGGCCTTTGGAAAATCCCAGGGTTTACCCCAAAACCCCTTTTTAAAAAACTTTTCTTTTTTTTTCCCGCTTTTCCCATTTTTTTTATTTAAAAGTTTCCTTTTTTTCTTTATTTTAAAAAATTTTTTAAAAGTCCCGGGGGGTTTTAAAAAAAAAATTTTAATAAAATCCCAAAAAATTTTGAAATGATTTTGTAATTTTAATTATGGGGCCCAAAATGGGTTTTTTAAAAAAACACTTTTTAAAAACCCTCCCTTTCCCAAATAAAAAACCCGCCCCAAAAAGGGGCCACTTTTGGGGAAAAAAAAACCCTTTTGGTAAAAAATTTTTCTTTTTTTTTCAGAAAAAATTTTCTTTTTTTTCTTGAAAAAACAAATTAAAAATTTCCCAAAATTTTGGGTTTGGGCCTTTTAAAAATTTTTAAAAATTAAAAATTTCCTTTTTGCCCTTTTTTTTTTTTGAATGTTAAAATTTAAAGGGTTTAAAAACCAAATTTAAATTTTTTGTTTTACTTTAATTCCCATTCATTTTACCAAAACTTAAAAGGGAAAGCAAAATTTTATTTCCCATGTCAAAAGGGGGTTTTCCCAAAAAATTTTCGCTTTTCCGAAAAAAGGAAAACCCTTGGGCCCAGGGTAAAAAAATTTTTAAGTGCCCCCCTTTTTCCCTTCTTTTAAGTTTTTTACCCCTTTTTTTTCAAAATTAAACTTTTTTTTATTGGGAAAAAAGGAAAGTTTTAAACCCCTTTTTTGGGGCCCAAAAAAATTAAAAGAAAAGTAAAGTTTTTTTAGGTTTTTTTTAAAAAAAAAAAAGTAAATTTTTGGGGCCCTTTGTAATCCCCTTTTTTCCCCTTTTCCCCTTTTTGCTTCCCTTTTTTGGGGGAAAATTTTCTTTCCCCCTTTTTCCCCCCCTTTAAAACCCCCTTTTGGGGGAAAAACCCCAAGGTTTTTAGTTTTTGGGTTTTTTTACATTGGGAAAAAAAAAATTTTTTTTGGTTTTTTTTGGGCCGGGTTGTGGGCCAAAATTGGGTTTTAAATATAAACCCCGGGTCTGTTTTTCCCTAAAAAGAATCTTGGGCCCCCACCCCTTTTTTCCCAAAGAAAAATTGTTATAAAAAATTAAAAACTTAAAAGGGAAAAAGAAAATGGGGAAAGAAAAAAGGAAAAATTTGGGAAGGGAAAAAAAGAAAAAAAAGGCAAAAAAAATTTAACAAACTCTTAAAAAGGAAAAAAAAGGGGAAAAGAATTTGTGGGGGAAAAGAAGGAAAAGGGGGAAAGAGAATTTTTTAAAATTTAAAGGGGGGAAAAAATTTTGGGAAAAGGGGAAAAAAAGGGGGGTAAAAAAAAATCTTAAAAATAAAAAAAGGGAAAGGGGGGTTTGGGGCAAAATTTTGGAAAAATTTTGAAGAAAAAAGGAGTGGGTAAAGCAAAAAAATTTTTTTTTAAAAATTTTTTGGACAAGTCAAAAAACTAAAGAAAAAAAAAAAAAAAATTTAACAAAATTTTAAAAATGGATTTAAAAAATTCAAAGGCAAAAAACAAATTTTAAAAGGAAAACAAAGGGGGAAATTAATTAACTGTAAAAACCAAAAGTCTAATAGAGAGTCTTAAAAAAATTTAAAAAAGGTTTGGGGGGAAAAGAAAGGGGGGGGGAAGGGGTTTTAAAAGGGGAAAAAGCAATTAGAAAAATTGAGGTAAAAATGAATTAAAAAAATAAAGGGGCGGGTTTTAAAAAAAAGGGAAAACAAATGGAAATTTGAAACAAAGTTAAAAGGGAAGCAGGAAACGGGGGGGAAAAAAGAAATGGAAAGGGATGAACAAAAAAATTTTGGGGGGGGGCCTTAGAAACCAAAAAACGGGGAAAAAGGGGGTTTTAAAGGGCGGGCCGTCTTTGGGGAAAAAAAAGGCTTTTTAAAAAATTTTTTTTGGGGGGGGGAAATGTGGGGGCAAAAATTGGTGAAAAGGGGGTTTCGGAAAGGGGAAAACGAAAAAATTAAGAACGTTTTAAAAAAGGGGGGGGGTTAAAGGATTAAAAAAAGGGAAAAGGGGCCCGAACTTTTTGGGGGGTTTGGTTAAATTGGGAAAAAAAAAAGGGAAAAAAATTTTCTAGGGATGGGTGGGGGGGCCCTAGCGGGGGGGCCCCCTTTTAAAAAAAAATTTAAAAAAACCAAAATTTTAAAAGGGTGGCCCCTTTTAAAAGAAAAAGGAAAAAACTTTGTTTTAAAACCCTTTAAACCCTTTTTGGGAAAAAAGGGGAAAAAAACCCCAAAGGGAAAATAAAAAAATCCTTTTTGAAGGAAAGAAAAGAAATTTAGAGAAGGAAAGAAAGGAATGCTGGGGAAAGGGAGGGAAAGGCGGGCAGAATTTAAAAAACTGAAAGGAATGCGGAAAAGGGAAAACAGAAGGGAGAATAGAAAAACAGAAACAAAAAATTTGGGGAAAAAAAGAAAAATGATAAAGGAAAAAGAAACGAAAAGACAAAAAATGTAAAAAAAGAAGATCGTAAAAAAAGGGGAAAAAAAAGGGTGGGAAATGAAAGAAAATTGGGGGAAAAAAAATGGGGAAGGGGGGGTGTGGAAAAGGCGAAAAACAGAAGGGGTTTTGAGGGGAGAGAATCTTAAAAAAAAAAGGGTGGGGGAACGAAAGAAAGGGGGGAAAATAGACAGAGGTAAAGGGAAAAAAGACGAGGGGAAAAAAAGTAAAAAAGGAAGGAAAAAACGAAAAATTAAAGAAACGAAAAGGGAATCTTTGGGGAAAAGAATGCTTGGGTGGGGAAATTTGAAAAAAAAAATAAGAGAAGAAAGAAACCAAAAAAATTTTTGAACAAAAAAAAGTTTTTGAAAGGGGATGAACAGAAGGAAAAACGGGGGAAAAGAACGGGAAACGGGTGGGGGGTGGAAAAAGCTGGAAAGGGGAAAAGAAACGGGAACAAATGGGGGGGAAAAGAAAAATGGAAAAGGGGGGGAAAAATGTGTAAAAGAACATAGAAGGTGGGGAAAAGGGGGGGGGGAAAAAATGTGGGGGAAAGAAAAAAAGGAAAGGGAAAAAGCAAAGAAAACTTGGGGGGAAAATGGGAATCTGTAAAAAGGGAAGAGGGAGAAGGGAAAAGAAAAAAGGGGGGCGGGGGGAAGCGAGGGAAAAGGGGGTACTTAAAAGGGGGGAAAAGAATCTGGGAAAAGGGCAAAAAAATGGTGGGGAAAAAGGCGGAACAGACCTGGGAAACAAAAGGGGAAAAACAGAATTAAAAATGGAAAAAACCCGAATTTGGGAAAGGGGCCAAAAAGGGAGAAGGCGGGGAAAGGGGGAATAAAGGGGAAAAAAATCTTGGGGGGGGCGAAACGATGCGGGGGGGAAAGGAAAACCCGGGAAAGGGGGAAAGGTGCAAAAGCAAAAAGAAAGAAGAAAAGAAAAGGGGAAGGAAGGGAAAGAAAAGGAAAATTTTAAAAGGGGAAAGAACAGAATTGGGGGAAAGCGATAATTGGAGGAAAACTAAAAAAAAAAAAAAAATTTTGGGGAAAAAATGAAGAAATTTGGAAAGGGGAAAAAGAAAGCTTAAAAAAAGTTGAAATGGGAAAAAGAAACAGGGGTAGAAGGGAGGGAAACGAAACTGTGGAAAGGGGGGGGAAGAAGCTTAGAGAGAACAAAAGGAATGGGGGGGAAAGAGAATAAAAAAGGGAACTTTGGGGGGTTAAAAAATAAATATGAAAAAAAATTTTTTTAAAAAGGGAGAAATGTTTTGAAAGAAATTTTTAAAAAAAGGGGACCCCAAAAAAGGAAACAAAAACCTGTAAAAATTTGAAGAAAAAAAGAAATTAAAAGAGAAGGGGAAAAAGCAAAAAAGGGAATTTTAAAATTTTAAAAAAAAACTTGAAAAACTAGAAGGGGGTCTTAGAAAAAGGGATAACCGGAAGCTGTAAATAGACGAGAAGAATTGAGGGAAGGCAAGAAAAAGGGAAAAAAGGGGAAAATTTTTAAAAAAAAAGTAAAGGAGTGGAAAAAAAACAAAGGTTTAAAGGGTTTGGGTGTTTTTAAAATATTAAAAAAAACTTTTTTTGGGCAGTTGGGAAAATTTGGGAAAAATTTGGACAAGGGGGGCAAAAAGGGTTGGGGCCCATGGGGGT
This sequence comes from Toxotes chatareus, assembly GCA_016801885.1. NCBI lineage: Eukaryota > Metazoa > Chordata > Actinopteri > Toxotidae > Toxotes > Toxotes chatareus. The sequence continues at coordinate 157,379 of JAFBJY010001251.1, read as the reverse complement.
TTTTCTGGGAAGGGAAAAGGGAAAAATAATTTAAAAGTTAAAAACTTAGAAACAAAATGCCCAAAAACCCGGGAAAAAAGGGAAAAAAGAAAAACTTGGGAAAAAAACTTAAAGAAACGAAAAAAAGATTGTGGGAAAGGGAAAAAAAATTGGTAAAAAAGGGGGGTGGGAAAGAAAAGCAAAGCTTAGAAAAGGGGGGAAAGGCGTAAAAAATTGGGTGCTTGAATAAAAATTGTTAAAAACTTGGGGGAATGTTAAAAAAAATGGGGGAACCCTTGAAAGATTTAAAATGTAAAAAAAATGTTTTAGAGAAGCAAAAAAAATTTCGGGTGAAACCCAAGGAAAGAATTTTTTCCCCAAAAAAACAAATGTTTGGGGTTGAAGGGAAAAAAGGAGAAAAAACACGGGTTGGAGGAAAACAACAAATGAAATAAATTTGGGAAAGGAGATAAAAGAGAAAGGCAAAAAAAGGGGGGAAAAAATGTTGAGAAAAAAAGAAAAAAAAAAAAAAAAAAAGAATTTTTTTGAAAGAAAAGGAAAAAAAAAACTGAAAATCTTGGGGGAAAAAAATTGGGGAAAAGAAGAAATTTTTTTTAAAAAAATTGGGGAAAAAACAAAAACAAGCGAACTTGGAAGTGGGAAAAAGGAAATGGAATACTATTAAAAACAAAATCAAAAACAACAACAAGCCTCATCTAATCTCAGTTTAAGTTTAAACTGGCTTGTTTGTTCTCAATATAAGTCTCATCAGAAAGCCCAAACGCTCGGCCTTTTTGCAAGCTAAATCTCGCTGATGAGGTCTTTTGAAGTCCAACTGTCGTGGCTTAGCTGACTTTCAATTGAAAGTCTAGCAAGGCTATTTAGCCTCTCCTGGCTTGTTGTGGATCTGAGATAGTTCTTAACTAGTTTCAGCTTTGCTAAACGCCCTTTATCCACCCGCAACAGCCACAGGTAACGTGACAGAAGATTTCGGATGGCAACGCCATACTTCACTCAAAATGCTCTGAAGCTGAAGTTTACAAATGGAATTCAGCAGTTCAAGGGAGAGTGGCAGTCTGAAAATGTGGCACTATAAACAGACCCTCAAATGTTGCACTTCACTTTCAAAATTAGCAATTAAGATCCTGTTTGTATTTGTTTGTTAATGAATGGCAAACTGAGTGAATTCGATCATCTTTTTAAATCCTTGATTTTCAGGTATTGCAGCAAATTCTACAGATATTTGCAATGGATTGAAAGCGGGGTGTCCAAGGCACAGATGATGTTATCTAAAGCCACATAGAAAACACTGTTACTAAACAGATTTGATCTCCGCCTCCTGTTGGTTTCGGGTTTGTTTGTTGGCTGACTGGAACTAATGGGGAACATCCATAGCTTCTCATGATGAGGGAAGCCTCTGCAAGGAAGTCACTGTCCCATGAGTCGCCATAAAGACCTGCATTTCTTCCTTCAGTGCCTCTATATTGGGCTGCTTCTACATCTAGTGTAATTTTTTCCTGACTGCAGAATTATGTTTCTGTTTTCAATGGACTGCAGTATTTTTTTTCCAAACAGTCAGGAGAACAATGGCTTTTAAAAGATGTAAATAACCCTGAGACCAGGTGACCTCTGATTTGACTTCATTAGTCAAGTTGCATCTAGCAAGGATGCCATCCAGGGCCTCAAGGAGTGATGGTAAGTGATTTGCCACTGGTTTAACAGCTGCTATGCTGGCACTCCAACGGGTATCAGACATATGTGAAGGGAGCAGCCAGTCTTTTCTTTTGAGAATGGCCCATCTCTGGCTGGCACTGAAGATATTGTACAAGCGATTCAAACACCCTCTAAAATGTTGAAACATCGGCATGTCTGCAGCATGTACTCCAACAAGATTTAGAGTATGTGAGGCACATGGTGAATATGTAGCAAGTGGATTTATTTTCCTTATGTCAGCCTGGACCCCTTTAACTTTTCTTGACATGTTCGAGCCATTGTCAAAGCCCTGGCCTCTGCAATCTGCAATGTCAATGTGGTGCTCCTCTAATGTCTTCAGTATCATCTCTGATATTTCTGGCGGCCAGTCTTGCCACTGAATTCTTCAAACTGCAAGAAATGTTCAGTTACATCCCACTGATCATTCGCCGCTTCTGAACTTATTATATCTCAACAGAATTAACAGAATGGCAAATTTCTTTGAGGCCAGAAAAAAGAGTAACATCTAAACATTCCTCTCAAGAATAGCTTTGTTTCTGTCAACTTAAGTTGGATTTCTTGTTGCAGATGGCTGTCTATCCTTTTGCTTCCATCAAAGAATATCTCAGATTTTTCCACTTGAGGTAGCAGGTTTTGTGCGCTTTGCAACCTTCATGCGGTCAGGGACTGACTGACTTAAGTGCACTGGCTGATGGTTTTTTTAGGCCATCACAGGAAAATAACATGCATGGTACACAGTATATTGCCCTTTGCACTCCTTTCACTGTACATTAACCAGTCTCTTCTGTTTTCTCCCATCCATTTGTTGACTTTTGTATACTCTAAATACTCTGGAAATTTCCTTCCATCTGAATCTCTTTGGCAGATCTCTGAGTGGCTGTATTAGCTTTATGACAATTATCTCACCATCATGGTCTGTGAGCTTCTCTGGCAATAATCCTGGGTCACATTGTAAATATTCTTTCTCTCTTGTTCTCTCTTTTCCTGTCTTTTCTGCACTTCCTGTGCTCTGACTCTTCTTCAGCAGTTTCATGACTGCAACAGCTTTGATCTGCTTCCACACTACCCTTCACTATCTGAAGTAGCCTTGCTTTTGCGTAACTTGGGCCTGGCCTCTGTCAACAGCAACAGTGACATAAATTGAGTTATTAAAAATGGAGTAGCCTATATTTTGCTATTATATAATTGAAATAGCCAAGGTGTTGATTAATGTCTTAGTCACCTGCCAGGGACAGCTGTTCACTAATAAACCAAAACAGCCAACCAGTGTCTACATCACTCACTCACCATCAAAGGCATCAGCTGGGGAATGAGCATCTGCTGGGGTCAAACTCAGATGAAGCAGCCACTGCTGATTCTGGAGCAGCAGAGCATAAAGGTTTATTGTTACATTTTATATATTGTAAACATTCAATGTTATGTTTCATGGAAAAACTAATGCAGAACTAACTCTATTCTTGGACAAAATCTAAATGGGCTTCTTTAGTACCATAGCTCTAGGTGGACAGCTTCAATTTTCAGGCAAAAAATATTTTAAACCATTCAAAAGTCAGTGTAAACTGTCCAAAATTCTTTATAGTCTTTTTACTTTGTTGTTGTCAGCTATTATGGTGTCTTTTATTTTATATTGCTATGAAAAACAAACAACAACAACAAATCTTTTGAACATTTAACTTCTTGGTATTTAGGCAATTCAAATGTCCCACTAATAACACATTTTACAAGACCACATTGAACACATCATGATAACGTAATCGACCTCCGCCAGATGTCTCATAATTACTGAGTAGATCTTGAATGCGCTATAATACAATTCAATGCAGCCTCTGAGTGGGCGATACTGGAGCACTGTCCCAGTGATATGTGTGGAAACACACAGTCACTGACTGTAGCCCTCTAAATTAGTAACGCTCAGTTATAGCTACTCTCAGGAACCGTTATTTCCACAATGAACTGGCGATTTTTTATTTTTTTTAATGAACTGGAATGACTTGTCCAGAGTGTAGCGCTGCCAGATGACAGTTAACGAGAGGCTCCAGCCTGCGCCTGGCCAAACGTAAGAATGTTACAGACAGAAATGAATGAACAAGTAGCCTAATTGTTTCAGCCACCGGTAGTTTTGCATTCTCACCATTCACAGAAAAAGTTTTAATGTCCTGGGCCCCTGCTCTGTTGCTCCTACTCCTGGCCTCCTTCTCAAGTCTTTTGGTGTCCGGACTTTGTGTTTTTGGGGCCATCCAACCCTGCTGAGTTCGCTATGCCTCCGCTCACTTGAGGAAGAACGAACATGTGTGGACCAAACCGTTTTTTTAAAAGGGGCCAAGGGGGTTATTGAAATTATTAAAATTAGAATATTGTATGACTTGTGGCTTTTGTTTTAATTCAGAGTCATTCGTATGAATATATATTAGTTCAGTGTATGCACAATCATTTTGTCATAGAGGCTACTGGGGGCTGTGTGTAGGGCTTCTAGCGGCTGTGGGCCCTTATAATTGTCATCACCTTTCCCCTATACGACGGTAAGCGCTGTTTCCTCCTTCTTTCATTTAAAGAGGAGAGAAGAACTTTTTCTTCTCTGCTTCTACTCTTCTCTTTCTCATCTCTCTTTCTTCTTCCTCCACAGAGAGAGAAAAAACTCTCTCTACAGTGTTACTACAATATAAGGAATGCTGTAGAAGAACGTAAGAACAGAATATTGTAGAATAGAACGCAGGAACTGAATGCTGTAGAAGAAAAACGAGAACAGAATATTGTAGAATAGAACATAGAACAGACTGCTGTGGAACAGAAACATATAACAGAATACTGTAGAATAGAACGAGAACGGAATGCTGTAGAATAGAACGAGAACAGAATGCTGTAGAAGAGAACACAGATCAGAATGCTATAGAATAGAACGCAGAATACTGTAAAATAGAACTTAGAAGAGAATACTGTATAATAGAAACATAGAAGGTATTGTAGAAGAGAACGAGAACAGAATGCTGTAGAATAGAATGTAGAATCGGAATGCTGTGGAATAGAACGCAAAACAGAATGCTGTCTAATAGAACGAGAACAGAATGCTGTAGAATAGAACGTAGAACAGAATACTATAGAATAGAACGCAGAACAGAATACTGCAGTACAGAACGAGAACAGAATACTGTAGAATAGAACGCAGAACAGAATATACTGTAGAACCTAACGACGAAAACAGAATGCTGACTAATAGAACGTAGAACAGAATGCTGTAGAATAGAACGAGAACAGAATACTATAGAATAGAACGTAGAACAGAATACTGCAGTATAGAACGCAGAACAGAATACTGTAGAATAGAACGCAGAACAGAATATCAGAACTGAACGAGAACAGATACTGTAGAATAGATAAGAACGGAATGCTGTAGAAGAGAACACAGAACGGAATGCTATAGAATAGAAATGCAGAGTACTATAAAATAGAACTTTGAAGAAAAATACTGTATAATAGAGCATAGAATACTGTAGAAAAGAAACGCAGAAGAGAACACTGTAGAATAGAACGAGAACAGAATTCTGCAGAATAGGAACGAGAACACTGTAAAAAAATAACTTAGAAGGGAATACTGTATAATAGAATGGAACACTGTAGAAGAGAACGAACAGAACGCAGAACAGAATACTGTAGAACCTAACGTGAAACAGAATGCTGTCTAATAGAACGTAGAACAGAATGCTGTAGAATAGAACGAGAACAGAATACTATAGAATAGAACGCAGAACAGAATACTGCAGTATAGAACGAGAACAGAATACTCAGAATAGAACGAGAACAGAATACTGTAGAACCCGAACGTAGAACAGAATACTGTAGAATAGAACGAGAACGGAATGCTGTGTAGAAGAGAACACAGAACGGAATGCTATAGAATAGAATGCAGAATACTATAAAATAGAACTTAGAAGAAAATACTGTATAATAGAGCATAGAATACTGTAGAAAAGAACGAGAAGAGAACACTGTAGAATAGAACGAGAACAGAATTCTGTAGAATAGAACGAGAACACTGTAAAAAATAACTTAGAAGGGAATACTGTATAATAGAAAATGTAGAACACTGTAGAAGAGAACGAGAACAGAACGTAGAACGGAATACTGCAGTATAGAACGAGGAATAGAATACTGTAGAATAGAACGCAGAACAGAATACTGTAGAACCTGAACGTAGAACAGAATACTGTCAGAATAGAGCGTAGAACGGAATGCTGTAGAAGAGAACACAGAACGGAATGCTATAGAATAGAATGCAGAGTACTATAAAATAGAACTTTGAAGAAAATAACTGTATAATAGAGCATAGAATACTGTAGAAAAGAACGAGGAAGAGAACACTGTAGAATAGAACGTAGAACAGAATTCTGTAGAATAGAACGTGAGAACACTGTAAAAAATAACTTAGAAAGGAATACTGTATAATAGAATGTGTAGAACACTGTAGAAGAGAACGTAGAACAGAACGCAGAACAGAATACTGTAGAATCCTGAACGAAACAGAATGCTGTCTAATAGAACGTGAGAACAGAATGCTGTAGAATAGAACGAAGAACAGAATACTATAGAATAGAACGCAGAACAGAATACTGCAGTGATAGAACGAGAACAGAATACTGTAGAATAGAACGCAGAACAGAATACTGTAGAACCGAACGAGAACAGAATATCTCAGAATAGAACGAGAACGGAATGCTGTAGAAGAGAAACACAGAACGGAATGCTATAGAATAGAATGCAGAATACTATAAAATAGGAACTTAGAAGAAAATACTGTATAATAGGAACATAGAATACTGTAGAAAAGAAACGCAGAAGAGAACACTGTAGAATAGAACGAGGAACAGAATTCTGCAGAATAGAACGAGAACACTGTAAAATAACTTAGAAGGAATACTGTATAATAGAATGCAGAACATACTGTAGAAGAGAATGAGAACACTGAACGAAAACGAATGCTGTAGAATAGAACGAGAACGGAATGCTGTAGAATAGAACGGCGTAGAACAGAATACTGTAGAATAGAAACAGAACAGAATGCTGTAGAATGAGAACGTGAGAATGAATGCCTGTAGAATAGATACACAGAACAGAATGTTGTAGAACAGAACATAGAACAGAATGTTGTAGAACAGAACATATGGGAACAGAATGCTGTAGAACAGAATGTAGAACGGAATGCTGTGGAATAGAACGTGAAACAGAATGCTGTAGAATAGAACGCAGAACAGAATGCTGTAGAATGAGAACGAGAACAGAATACTGTAGATAGAAGAACACTGCAGAACAGAATGCTGTAGAATAGAAACGTGAATAGGAACACTGTAAAAAAATAACTTAGAAGGGAATACCGTATAATAGAATGTAGAACACTGTAGAAGAGAACACGAACAGAATGTAGAATGCAGAATACTGTAGAATAGAGACTCTAGAACAGAATGCTGTAGAAGAGAAACGTAGAACAGAATGCTGTAGAAGAGAGAACACAGAACAGAATGTTGTAGAACAGAACGAGAAACAGAATGCTGTAGAACAGAACGAGAAACAGAATGCTGTAGAATAGAACGTAAACAGAATGCTGTAGAATAGAAACACAGAACAGAATAGAATAGAACGTAGAACAGAATGCTGTAGAATAGAAACATAGAACGGAATGCTGTAGAATAGGAACGAGAATGGAATACTGTAGAATAGAACGTAGAACAGAATGCTGTAGAAGAGAACACAGATCAGAATGCTATAGAATAGAATGCAGAATACTGTAAAATAGAACTTAGAAGAGAATACTGTATAATAGAACATAGAATACTGCAGAAGTGAACGAGAACAGAACGTGAGAACAGAACGTGAGAACAGAATACTGCAGAATAGAACGAGAACGGAATACTGTAGAATAGAAACGCAGAACAGGAATACTGTAGAATAGAACGGAGAATGAATGCTGTAGAAGAGAACGTAGAACAGAATGCTGTAGAATAGAACACAGAACAGGATGTTGTAGAACAGAACATAGAACAGAAATGTTGTAGAACAGAACATAGAACAAAATACTGTGGTGACGGGGTCTTGAGTGGTTTGTTGCAAACTTGTTTATGCTTTACCTATCTATACTTTGTTTCACTGTGTGCACTGAAATATGGGAATTTACGGGGATTTCCGCAGGGTGTACCTGATAGACACCAGCTGTTTTGTGTATCACTCTTTGTCTAGCACTGCTGAATCTTGAAGGAGCCATTATTAAGGCTTGTAGGAGTAAAACTGAGATAAGATTGGCTTGGACAGTTTTTAAAAAATAAATAATGAAACTTCCTGACACCATTAGATAACAACATATGCCCAAGGTACATCCGACGGGAGGAGCCTATAACTCATCCAAGGAGAAAAAGACACCATTGTAACTCAGACCTGTCAAAGTACCTGAAAAATAAGATTTAGTGAGGAAGTGGTTGACACTGATAAAAACTGGCCAATATTAATTACGGAAATGGGAAGGGACATGCCCAAACACGCCCAGACATTTCCCTGAGAATAGGTGCAACCCACCATATAAAATATGATGTACATTTGACTAAGTTTCAGTTGTTCCTGCAGGACTGCTCATGCTTTTGAGCTCTGTATTGAGGAATAAAGCATCCTGGACTCAACTTCTCTGATCTCCAGCCTCTGATTGACTCTGTGCATTTACTCTGACTAAAGATCTGAAAAACTGAGAATTCTACAGGAGACAAAAGACTACACGAAGAAGGTGTGGGGCCTCAGCTGGGCCTGAGCTCTGCTTCAACTGGCCATTGACAGGGTTCAGCCAGCCAGCCTGCAGAAAAATCCACAATAAAAAAACCCCTGGGGGGCCTCCCAAACCGGGCCCAGTTTTTTTTTTAAAAATTTTTATTTTTTAAAGGGGTTTTTCAAAAAAGAAATTTTTTAAAATGGGGGTTCCCTTTTTTTTGGGGGGTTTTTTAGTCTAAATTTTTTTAAATTGATTTTTATAGGAAAATTTTTTAAAACAAGAGTTTTTTAAGGGAAAACCTAAAAAAAACGGTGGGAAAAAAAACCCTTGTTTAATGGCAATTAAATTTTAAAAACCCCAAGTAATTTATTAAAATTTCCCGCAGAAAAAATTTGGCCCCATATTTTATTTGGTAATGGACCTAGACATATTTTCATAACTGCCAAATGACTCTTAACCTTTAGCAAGGTTTTGGTTTTTTGGTGTTAGGTCCAGACAAGCCATCTTTTGCCCCTTGAAAAAAGAGGGGTAAGAAAGTATATTTCTTTCAATTAAAATCCGCTAAAGAGGAGACTATTTAGTAAGGGGAAAAAGCGCTTAAAATTTTATTAATAAGTAAATTTGTTTTGGCCATAAAATCAGTAGTTGAAAATCAATAAAAATAGGGGAATAAAAGCGAATAATCCAAAAGTGGATGCAAATAATTTTATGTCTTAAGGGACGTCATTTCTTTTTCTGGTCTTTAGATTGTGTTTCTTTAACTGATGTCCATTACTTTAATTTTGGACTTAAAAGTTTCCAGGCCCTTTAAAAACGGGTTAACCAGCCTCAAGGTTCAGTCCAAGCCATAAATTGAGGAACCCTTCCCATAAGTGTCATGACCACATTTCCCCTGGACCAAGTTCCAGCCCGGTAGTAAGACAGTTCCAAAGGTTTATCCCGGGTTTTCAAAGGAATTTTTGAAAGTGCTTAAAATTGCTTTTTAGAGAGATGATTGGCTTAAAGATTCAAAAAATAATAAAATTTTTATTGGGGGAGTGAAGCGCTAAAAAGCCAGGAATTTTGAAGCCTCATGAACTCAAAGAGAAGGTCCAAAACCCACTATTGCTACTATGAGAATGATTTTGTCTATGTCAAATCTAAGATAAATGGAGCTTTACTGAGTAAGCTATGTGACAACTATGAGATTCAACTGAGCTTCCATGTTAATCAGTCTTGACTCCAGTTCCAGGTCTCAGGATCACACTCCTCAATTATCTGATGAAAATTGACAGCTAAGATAATTTTATGTGTACAAGTAGAAAAGTTCTGAGCTCAGATGTTTCCACATAGGATAGATTTAATAGTCTAATCATCTTCTAGGAGACACGTGACGTAAAACAGAAAGAAGAAATCAAGATCTACCGTAAGATGGACCCTCGAGATTCAGATGAAATGAAAGGTTGTGCTGATGGGAGATGACACACTACGAAGAGGCAGCTTCCTGATGGCTGACACCTGAAAATAATAATCGCCTACTTTCACACCAGTATACGTTGTCTAATTTAGGTGAAAGTCCTTAGCAAGTTGTGAACTCTCTGTTCTTCAGCTTTCAGCCGGGCATGGACTGCATTAAGTCAGATAGTTCTGTCTTACATCTATGCACTGACTCTCTGTTCAAAAGATTACGTATTGTGGAGACACTCTTCAAAGTCCGTTGTGTGCACACTCTATAATGAGTTAACAACTCTACACATACAGTGATAAACATCAAGTAACATAAGAAAGTGAATCATTTGAGACAAGTCAAGTTATGAACAGATAATGAGTCAGTCTAGGAGAACTCATGCTAAGAGGACTTTATACGACTGACTGTTTGGTCCATGAATACTTCATGCAACGGATTCACAGTTCTGCGGAATATTTCAGGTTCTTGAGTTGTCAACGAACAAGCCTGTTAGTATGATTTACTTCTTTAGTCAAGAATAATAGAAGGGAGATTGAGTTCTCGAGGTCAGGACGATAATTGATCGTCTGAGACATGATTGAGACTTATAAGATGAATGTCCTTTCAGATGACAGATGTTATCACAGTAAGTTCTAGATTCCTCTGAAAGGAACCTTAGAGGAGACGTACCACGTGTCTCTAGTCTGATAAATTCATTCCCCAAGTCAGACATCTGTTAGGTTCTATGAACTGTCAGGAATACATCTTCTGTAATAAACTTCCATAATGTCAGTCTCTGTAGTGCGTTCTGAGTGTCCATGTATTTACCTTAAGCCTCGTTTCCAAGCCTCACACTGAGAAACAGTCTGAGTCCAACAAAATTGGTCAGATGAAACAGACAGCAGTAAACTAGAGATGAGAATCTTAGCCTGGCAACTCATTGTGCGACTGCATGAATAACTCATTTCAGTGATGCGGAGCATACTCAAGCCATACATCCTAGTGCTAAGAATGAGAAGTCTACGCTTAGGTGGAACTCTCACATTTCCTGCATAGCAGTCTTCTGTTATATTCAATTATAAATCTCTGCTCTTAAGAGTATGGACTCTCTATCCTAGAACAAAGTCGCTCTGCAGCAGTCCACTGCTGTTGCAAACTTCACTGACCTATCATTTAGCCAACTACCCTCCTATTGGTCTACGTCACAGGGAGATCAAGTCCTGTGACATTCCGATCTAAGCCTGAATTCAACATGGAACTCTGGCAGAACTAATTAATAGTCGTTAATTAGCGTAATAGCTTACAGATTCATGAGATTTTAATTAAGTTAGTCATGTACTGAAAAGCTCTATACCAGAATACAGTTAACTGGTTTCTAAAGTGAAGTCCTTTACGAAGCCTTAAGTTGATCAAAGCGTGATGGATCAAAAGTCTATCTCTAATACTTAAGTGTGGTTATACTGTTTATGTTACACTTCTTAACATACTGTAAATAGTATCTCTTAGAACCAAGTTCTAGCTTATTAGACATCTAGATTAAAATGTTCAGTCGTTAGACTTCACATACATTTACCAATAGCTAGATTCTGGCTATTCACAGTTTAATCTTGGCAAGACTGTTCTGTTCTCAGATGAGCCTACATATATCCTTTACCAAATCTATTACATTTGTCTTCATATGATTGTTTTACTTCCTGTAAGACTCTATTGCCAGCCTTCAACCTGCTCAACAATGCGCAAAGTCCTGACTCCATGTTTGTTCTGCTAGCTTGTCTCATCTTCTTCCATTCTAGTTGTCATCTGCCTAATACTTGTCTATCTAAAATCAGGCTTCAATTGCAAGTTCTCTGTAATGGATTCCCGTCACTATCATTTAGTTTCTCTCATATAGTCATTTATGATAAATTCTAAAATGCCATCTCATGTCCTACTAAATCTACATTCTGAACTAAATGCCACATAACATTTTATTTTGCAGTTTATACATGAAGTGTAGTTCTCTGTTTCATCAGCAAGTTCCATCCTTCAACTCCTTTTCATCTAGTGAATCTTTACGGTCAAGCTTTTCTAGTGTTATACAAGTACTCTTTAAAGAGCTTAGTCTACTATATGCTGCTTGAGTCTGATATGCTTGTAAAGCTTTGAGTCTAACTTGTTTGCTGATTAGTCACACAATATTAGATGATTCTATAGTAGTCTAGCACTCCATATTGTCCAGTCTTTAGCTGCTGGCTTATGTCCAACTTCTCTCAATTAGCCATGACCATCATACTATTAAGCTAGCCATTTACTGATCTAATAGCCTTAGCTGCAGTATCTCATCCCACTTCTTAAATCATTGATAATCTTTTCTACATGTCTCTGGGACCCATTATAAAGCATGTTACAATCATTTCTACATTGTAGAGTTTGCCTCGGTACTTATAATGAATCTGAATTTAATATGCTGCTTCATCTCTCTCAATCCTCTTCTCACTCTCTGAGCAATCATTAAATCATGGTTCTATCATTATACCTGTTCTGGCTTCCTCGTTCACAGATAAAGACTGGGGATCTGTATCCCACCAGGTTAGAGGCGTTTATGACGTAATACTTTTGATGCAGATAATAATGTATTTGATTCCTTGATGATTCTAATTCTAAAAGTATGTTTGTTCCAATAACAATATTCTACTCATCTAGTCTTAGCTCTTGAACTACATTGGGTCTAGTCTCAGATCTCTAAAAGAAGTTACACTATTAGACAATCTGTCATAATCGGTAGTTCTTCATGAGAATCCTAGTTCTCAAGTACTCAGTACATGCTTTTGTTTATTGTCCTTAGCAATGAGCATTAATTCATTTCCATTTTCTGCTAGTATGTGGTACTTCAAGAGCCTCAAGCCTTTCTGTCTACTCTCCTTACCTATTAATTGTCAGGAACCTAAGCTTCCTGGTTACTCTACCAGAGACGCTTGTTGAGCTCGTCTCGCATCATTCTCTCGTCGCTGACCTCTGCTTAGAATAACATATGAAGTCATGGCAGCTAAAAGACTCTGCCTATATGAATTAACAGTCCATAAATGTCTGACTCTCTAGCATATCATTACAGTTTTAATGAACTAGATCTGTTTGGAAATTGATGCTTTAGTTAGACAAGTATTGATAGCTACATGAGAGTACAAACTATAGCATATTTTAGTGGATAACTATATTAGATCTTTAGTAACAATTATTACTTTTTTATAATGTGTTACAAACTGGTAGACAACATTAGTAAACTATAGCAGAAGTTAGATCCCTTTACTGAAAATTGAATCAACAGTGAACCTCTGCGAGAGGATAAACTGTACTAAGATCTTCGATCAATGGATCAGACAACTGTTCTTATTTTACTTGAAATACGTTATAACCATGATGCATACAATCAGTAGTTTGTTCAATGATGTTTAATTAGTACCGATTCTTACTCATTCAGTGAATGAGTTGTTCTGATCTACACGATATGAATCATACTGATATGTTCTCTGCATGCAGATCCTGAGTAGAAGTTAGTTCAAATTGTCTAGCCTGTCAGTTCTGATACATGAACTGGAATCCTAATGATCTCATGAATGACATATGCTGAAAGACTTACTCTATGGCTTCATTAGCTGGAATAGTAATTCTGTAGGACATCAGCTGTGCTGCACCATAGCTGACTAATTGAGAAGAAAAACTGAAAGTGAGCTGAATGTATTATCTAAATTTAGCAGTGACATTTGTCTGATTAATTCCATAACACATCAGTGTTAAAGAGAACATATTTTTAATCTAATTAGTAACTCAAATGTATCATCGTGTAATTTAATATTTCTATTAACATGTTTTGCCCTAAATCTAGGTAAGTTTTCTCAAAATGAGTTCATGTCCTGACTCTAGCACATGATTCATTTTCATGTTCTTTCCCGATCGAAATTCTCGAAACTGTTTAACCAGAACACCAAATTACATCGTTAAATCAATGGTGAAGCAATCAAATCTGGAATTGAATTTCAGCTTGAGACAACATGTCCAGACTCCTAATGATATTAAAGTAGAAGATTGACGAGATCAGTGATGTTTCATGTAATTCTAAATGATCAAGTGAAGTCTATTAGTTGAACAGTTTACATACTAAAAAGTAAGCTATATACAGATGACGAGACAGTTTGTAGTGGCTGAACGCAAGGGAATGATCGATGGATGCTCTAGTCTGAGCAAACTTTGGGATTGACTATAGGAACAATCTAAATGCAGAGTGCTTTGATATCACCTACAGCAGTCATTCTGGTCTATCATCAAACTCATGAGCTGATGAAGTTACCTTGAAGTCGATGTTCAGAGAACTTCACTGCATGTCAAGCTTCTACAAGAGACTTACATTCTGCAACATAATATTCAAACAATCACAAAAATGTTAACGGTAGGTTCCTGGCGATCTTTGCACAACATCCCTTTAGAGATTTGCTTGAGCTCTCCAGCCATGCCAGAAGCACTCATAGAAATGACAGTAATCTCAGTTAATCAATGTTGCGTGGACAATCCTGAGCACTCAGTGCAGGGAACACAATGTGTAGAATCAGGTAAGTACTTTAAGTGCGTAAAGGATCTGCTTGTAGAATAAACAGCTCAATCAAACATTTTTGAATGATGAACATTAATTCATGTTGTCACTTGAAAACGAAATCGTTGACTGCACTATTAGATGAGCTGAGCGAGATCAGTGTCACGAAACAGCTAGCTGATGTAATATTTAATTATCTCAACAGCTAGCACCGATAACCACATCAAATGATCAACTCTTACAGACTAGGTAATACAGACTGAACAGTGCGTTGTGACTGTGAGAATCAGCCTGAACAGATAATGAAGGCCATTAGAGTAGTAATTTAGTGGATCTAAATTTGTAAAACAAGACAGAATGTCCATATCTACACTCCAAAATTGACATTTCAGCTGAAATGAGATAACATAAGTCATCTTATGAGCCAGTCATATGAGGTTTACAGTGGACTAAGAATCAGTCTGACCAAATTAAGTACTTTTGTGCATGGTAACAGATTTGGGAAGAATGTATGTCTGTGATTGATCCTGTGACCATTCCATGCTATCAAATGACTTATCCTATCATTCCTAAACTCATGCCTGTGTGTCAACATTATGACTTAATTCATGAATCCTGCTGAACACTAGATCAAACTCTCTGACTTCAATGGGTGACTCTAGTCAGTACGATAGATTCACAGCAGTTTATTTGAATGATCAAAGATCATTATCGGCTCACTAACATCTTTCAGGAAGTAATGTATAAGTTAAGCCTAATTTCTTTGTGAACTAATTAGATAAGTGAGACTGTCTAGATTATTCATTAGTTTTTCAAAGACATTTCACTTCTCATTCTATCATCGTCAGCTTTCCATGACTGTGTGGAGAAATGCTCTCGTTTCAGTCGAAACACAAGAAATGAACTGGTACAGGGAAATCAGACAAAGATCTGATCACTGGTTTAAGGTCTGTGAAGCTGTTTGGCTATGTTACTGTTAGATAAAGGTACATCATACAATTTAAACTCGGTAGATTTTTGTTATTCTAACATTGTGTCTGATGCCTCCCTGATTGACTATGTTTACATAACTTACATTCTCAATCTTTCTAAGTGCTTTACTTGGTGTCCCTTGCATCCTGTTTTAGCAGTTGATCGAAACCTACTGAGAAGATATTGACATACATGTTTGTTCCAAGCTTCACCCTTTTAGTAGATTCATTAAACTAATTGACTACACTAGATCTAATAAATCTTTCCTAACTTTTAAATGAGATAATATCTGGTTTTCCCATGAATTATACATTCGTCTTTAAAGATGGAATAATTTCAGGGTTTATTTCATTTGACAGTGACTATCTGAACATAAATAAGTGTAAACTATGTAGTTAGATTCCTAGAATACTGGGATGATTATAGTGCATTCAAATATAGCTATTTTTAAGATATAAAACAGATAATGTATTCAATAACAGTGCTGAAAGCACATGAGCTAACCTTATTTGTTCGATCAATGTAAATCCTATAAAGAGAATATGATCTGTTGAAAAGATTATCTTTCTATTGGATGATTATACAATGCATTATGTAAAATGAAGTCATGTGAAGATCTTCAGATGTAAACTAAGTAACAGATTACCATTAGTATCCTGGAACTCATATTATGCACTGAACTAGAGATGCATAGGAATATTGCACATGCACAGTACTATCGTTCATCTGATGGAAACATGTCTGAAGAACTTAAAGTGAAAACACGAGGAACATTATCAGTTATTGTTGATAGTATCAGATTAATAGAATGTTCTGATGTAGAAATCGTCTAGGACACAATGCAGACATTCATGAATTGCAAGGTGTAGTCAATATCCTTGGATGCACGAAGACTCATGGTAAACTAGGTAAAAAATGCTTACATACGTATGAATGACAATAGTTCATGGAAAATATCTGTGCACAAAGGGAACTCAGGAACCAGTGGTTGAGGCATTATACTGCATGCTCTGCACTGAGGTGATTGGAAGTTAACAACTGGTCTGATGTAGTACAAGGTATGAGTTCATTTATCAGGCTGTATAAGATAATAAGCCTAGCATGTTTTGGTGACTAGAGCTCAACATCTAGCAGAGTAAAGAAAGGATAGCTGAAGTCTAGTGATCCTAAAATGCTAAGCTTAGGCTCTTAAAACTTGATTGAGCCCAGGTCGTTCAAGACGGCAAGACCAAAGTGAAGACGGTTATCAGGCGATAGGATATGGCATGTCTTTGTTCTCAATACAGTTGAATCAATTATGAGAATAAATGCTGAAAGGCAAAGAAACTGTTGAGTGAGGCAAAGTGACATGGTGACGTCTGCAAGTATAGGATGTCTAGACATAGTACAACCATGCAGGCTCGGGACAGATTGCACATGTCTACGTAGTGAGCAGGGAACTGAGCTCTGGAGATTGAAAATATTTTTAGGCAAGTGACTTCATGAACTGTAGTTTCGGACAGGCAGTTAGAAACCATGAAATGTAATCATGTGCTCAGGATTCAGAAGGCTCCATGGTATCTGGATGCACGTTGCTACTTTGAAAGCAAAATGAGTTTAGTAGCTAAATGGTCATTAAGACACCAATACGGAGCAGTTGAAAAAGGCTGATCACAGGTCAAGAACCAGGAGAAGTGGTTCCAGCGGGGATCAGTAATTAGCAAGTTAGCCAGATGGTGGGTAATGGGTCAGACTGAAACGGGGTGGTACGCCAAAGTCTCGCAAGCACGGCATGCACAGAGGACAGCTGTATGACGGAATCAGTGGTGAGATGGTCGATTGAGCAGAAGGGGAAATGGGACGATTTGAACATGACTGCCCGAATTGAGATCCACGAGAGAGGGGCTGAGCGAGGAAGGTTCTAAGGTACGAGCTGAAACAGTGGTAGGAGTTGCAGGAACGACTCCCAAGGGAATGGCGGTGCCAGTGGACCAGTAGATGCAAGGAATGAGGAATAGTTCAGAGGGCAGAAGTGCCGAGAGGAAGATGGTAACTGAGGCAGGATGTAACTCAGTGTGGATCTGGAGGGCAAGAGGAGGAAGGTCTGACTCTAGAGTACCAGTTGGCCCATTGAAGCAGAGCGAGGGGACAAAGTTCCAACTAGCAGGAGCCTAGCGTAGAGCTAGTTATCGCAGAAGTTCAACCGCAAAGGTGAGCTCAGAGGTCTCCAATGAGAAAGTTGACGAACGTGAAGAGTGATCTGCAACCATTACTGATAAGCTTAGCAAGTAGGCCGAAGTCAATTAGTCCGCAGTCAGCTTGAATGTGCCACTTTATGCCACCACAGGGAGTTCACTCATAATTATGTCAGCACCTCAGGGCCAATACCAGGAGTACTGTTCCATACCATCAACGCTCAGGATCAGCAATGTCCACTTACCAGAAAAGCTGGCAGAGATGCCTAGGCCCGAAAGGTGCTCACCAAACGGAAAGAGGAAGCAGGGGATGTAGGACAGTGCTCTACCTTACCACACTGAACCTGTGAGCCCCCAAGGTTTAATGCTGCACGGCAGTGCTTGACAATGAGCAGTTAGTCAGGCATGCCCCCAGCCATGAGGATCATCAGTTAGATTTGTATCACCAATAAGATGGAAGCCGAAAAGAAGAAATGATGGAGATGATGATTCATGTAAAACATTTGAAGTTAAGGTTTTAGTCTCTTGGAGATACAGAATGTTCACTGAATAAAAGCTTTGTTACACTTTTTGATCCAAGCAGATAAAAACATTTTCAAGTTGACCAACTAAATCACCACAGTAACTGCAACTGTAACTACATTTTCTCCGTCTGAAGGTAAATGTCAGCAGCTTTAATGTTTTATACGTCAGCACTACCTGTTGTTACCTGAGTTTTCTGATGTTTGTGTTTTTGTGGGGTTGTCATGGAGGCCTCAGGCCTCTGGTCCTCCTCCAACAGGAACTAGGTTCTTTAAGTAAAATTGTACGTAAACGTGATCAATGATTAAATGAAAGAGATTTCCTTTAAACAAAGTTTTAATATTATTGTAAAGGCTTTATTGCAATTGTCAGTCTTTTATTTTGATTTTTTTTTTTTTGGAAATTTTTTTTGTTTGGAATCTAATACCTTTGTTGTGAAAAGTAACTCAGTACTTTTATTGCAGTGCTGCACTGAAACTCCAGTGTTTCCATTTTCTGCTTCTTGATACTTTTACTTCACAACTTTTCAGAGGGAAATATTTCACTGTTTTACTACATTTATTTTACAGCTACAGTTACTTTTCAGATTAAGATTTCAAATAAAACCAAGTGAGTCTGTTCTGCATGATCAGCACTTTGACTTTTGACAGTTGAAGTATATTTTACTGGTTACACTCATGGACTTTTACTCAAGTGAAATTAGAAAGCAGGATTTTTAGATTGTGTCAGATAAAACCAGTGGATCTCAGTCTGTCTGTGTGTCAGTGAATGGAAATGCTCGTCCCTGGATCCTGTGTGCTGCTCTGCACTTCACTGCAGCTTCATGACCCCATCTAGTGGACTGACAGTGGAAGTACAGCAGCTGATGGCAGCTTCCTCTGCCTCACACTGCTGTCTGACTGCATTCAACTGACACTGATATGAAAGAGGAAAGAAGAGCCAATCAGTGGAGGAGCAGCTGATATTTCTACAGGACAAATGATGGAGAGGAGGATTTCAGTTGATGTGCAGATGAATGATTTGTGTTTTCTCTCCAGATGAAGGTAGAAAGCGTGTGTGAGCTGATGTGGATGTGAATTCAGCATCATGAATCAGTGTGAGGACAGAGAGGAGGAGCCTCCCCTAAAAGCAGTCTGTGTGGGGACCATGAGATCCAGACCAAAGCTCAGAGGTGAGATGAGGATCTCTAACTGTCCATGACTCTTCTCCATGTCAGAGCTCAGCACTCACATCACTGCACCATCATTATTCACACTCAAAGCTCTGTGTGTGTTGTGTTGAAGGCCAGAGCAGCAGCACACACCAGACTCTGCTGGACCTGGACCTGAACATGGACCTGAGCCCAGTTGTGTGTCCATGAAGAGTGACTGGTCAATGGGTCGCCTCATTGCTTTCAAAGGACAGCCTCCCTCTGCTGCAAAGAAGTGAGCTGCAGCTGAGTTTAAAATGTATCAGACAGCTGCCCTGTATAACTGGTCTTCTATGAAAGATGAAGTGATTGTGTTTTGTCTCCAGGCTTCATGAATGACACAGAATATGTATATATAGTATATATAGTATATATATATATATTGTGAAAACAATGTGAGGGTCTAATCCTGCAAAGGGAAACTCAGACCGGTGTTGTGAATCAAGTCTTTTAATGTCATGCAGCATGGAGACAAGACATACAGTTCACAGTGTGTTCTGCAGTGTTGTCTGTAGAGTGCTGTCCAGCACGATCCTTTATACCTGTAGTCAGTATGCCATAAATACCTTTCCCAGCATGAGAGACAATAAAGGATGTCTTATGGTCACACCAAATGTAAACAGTCAGGACACCCAAATGGGGTTCACTCCCAGGCCATCTAAGATGTTTCCAGATCAGCAGTTTTAGATAAATAGTTCATTCTAGGAAAGATCTGTTAGAACACTGCTGTAAGCACTCAGGACAATTAACTGGGGTTCACTCCCAGGTTAGTTAAGGTCTTTCCAGATCAACAGTTACAGATGTCATTTCACTTTAGGGGACGTCTGTTTTAAATGACCACAAGGTATAATCCTTATTTCCTTACAACAACTCTGGGGAGAGTTTTACAACCTGAAAGAATGTGGGCCTAGACTTCACTTTCAGTAAGGACAGATACATTGAATATATATATATATATATATATATATATATATATATATATATATATATATATATATATATATATGTGTGTGTGTGTGTGTCATTCAGATCAGAACTAAAACTCCCTGTAACTCAGCACCTATCCAGTTCCAGTGTTTGTGTTAGTGTCCTGTAGCAGAGGTGAGACTTCTGTCAAACCCAGTGTGAGTCCTTAAAACTCATCATTTAAAAGGTGGACTTGTTGTGATGAGGTACAGAACTGATTTCTTGTTTCCTCTCATTGAGAATGTCACAGCACAGTAGTGTTTGCTTTAATCAGGACAGTCACCACAGAACATAAAAGCAGATGTTGCTTGTGTACAAAACATAAAACGCTCACAGATGCTGCAAACATAATGTGAGCTAATTCTTCATGATTCCTCCACAGAGTGGACCAGGAGAGCTCAGAGGTTCCCAGTGCTCAGTCTGCCCAGCAGCATCAAACACACCTGGACTCCATATTTATGGTCTGTACATGGACAACAACTACTTTGACATCTGTTGTGTTGACAATAATCTCCATGCTGCACTTTTTAGAGCAGAGGATTGTCAGTGTGTCCAACATGGATCTGATGTTTGGCTCCATGGTTTTACTTTGATTGTGTCATTCATATAGTTTTCTGTTCCAGCTGCTGGAGGAGAACATTGTGACTTTTGTGAAGAAGGAGCTGAAGAAGATCCAGAAAGTTGTGAGTTCAGATTACCCAAAATGCTCAGAGAGTCAGAGGCAGGATGAGGAGATTTTGGGACGGTGAAGATGAAGAGCAGAGGAGGAGCAGCAGAGAGGCTTTTGTGAAGATCACAGTGAACTTCCTGAGGAGAATGAAGCAAGAGGAGCTGGCTGACTGTCTGCACAGCAGTAAGAGGATTTCTCTAAATATTCAACATGATGAATAAATGGGACATTTACTAACGTCTCAAGACATGGAGGAAAATATGTTCATGTGTGTTCTTTAGCGGGATGAACATGTCATGTTTTCTTTATGAATCAGTCATTGATGTTGTTTCTTGTTTATTCATTCAGGACATGATGCTCCATTTTGTCAGCGTAAACTTAAATCTACTCTGAAGAAGAAGTTCCAGTGTGTGTTTGAGGGGATCTCTAAAGCAGGAAACCCAACCCTTCTGAATCAGATCTACACAGAGCTCTACATCACAGAGGGACGGACTGGAGAGGTCAATGATGAACATGAGGTCAGACAGATTGAAACAGCATCCAGGAAACCAGCCAGACCAGAAACAAGCATCAGACAAGAAGACATCTTTAAAGCCTCACCTGGAAGAGATGGACCAATCAGAACAGTGATGACAAAGGGAGTGGCTGGCATTGGGAAAACAGTCTTAACACAGAAGTTGACTCTGGACTGGGCTGAAGACAAAACCAACGGGACATACACTTCACATTTCCATTCACGCTCAGAGAGCTGAATGTGCTAAAAGAGAAAAAGTTCAGCTTGGTGGAACTTGTTCATCAGTTCTTTCCTGAAACCAAAGAAGCAGGACTCTGCAGGTTTGAAGAGGTCCAGGTTCTGTTCATCTTTGACGGTCTGGATGAGTGTCGACTTCCTCTGGACTTCCACAACACTGAGATCCTGACTGATGTTACAGAGTCCACCTCAGTGGATGTGCTGCTGACAAACCTCATCAGGGGAAACTGCTTCCCTCTGCTCGCCTCTGGATAACCACACGACCTGCAGCAGCCAATCAGATCCCTCCTCAGTGTGTTGACATGGTGACAGAGGTCAGAGGGTTCACTGACCCACAGAAGGAG
The DNA here is from genome assembly GCA_016801885.1 of Toxotes chatareus. Classification (NCBI taxonomy): domain Eukaryota; kingdom Metazoa; phylum Chordata; class Actinopteri; family Toxotidae; genus Toxotes; species Toxotes chatareus. Next base: position 135,367 of record JAFBJY010001251.1, on the reverse strand, counting down.
GAGTACTTCAGGAAGAGGTTCAAAGAGGAGAAGCAGGTCAGAAGGATCATCTCCCACATCAAGACTTCACGAAGCCTCCACATCATGTGTCACATCCCAGTCTTCTGCTGGATCACTGCTACAGTTCTGGAGGATGTGTTGAAAACCAGAGAGGAGGAGGGCTGCCCAAGACCCTGACTGAGATGTACATCCACTTCCTGGTGGTTCAGTCCAAACTGAAGAACGTTAAGTATGATGGAGGAGCTGAGACAGATCCACACTGGAGTCCAGAGACCAGGAAGATGATTGAGTCTCTGGGAAAACTGGCTTTTGAGCAGCTGCAGAAAGGAAACCTGATCTTCTATGAATCAGACCTGACAGAGTGTGGCATTGATATCAGAGCAGCCTCAGTGTACTCAGGAGTGTTCACACAGGTCTTTAAAGAGGAGAGAGGACTGTACCAGGACAAGGTGTTCTGCTTCGTCCATCTGAGTCTTCAGGAGTTTCTGGCTGCTCTTCATGTCCATCTGACCTTCATCAAGTCTGGAGTCAATCTGCTGTCAGAAGAACAATCAACCATCAGTTCTGACCTGTCCAGATACAAACCTCATTCAAAGCAGCTCTACCAGTGGGCTGTGGACAAGGCCTTACAGAGTCCAAATGGACACCTGGACTTGTTCCTACGCTTCCTCCTGGGTCTTTCCCTGCAGACCAATCAGACTCTACTACAAGATCTGTGGACACAGACAGGAAGTGGCTCACAGACCAATCAGCAAACAGTCCAGTACATCAAGAAGAAGATTGAAGAGACTCCATCTGCAGAGCAAAGCATCAACCTGTTCCACTGTCTGAATGAACTGAATGATCGTTCTCTAGTGGAGCAGATCCAACAGTCCCTGAGTTCAGGACATCTCTCCACAGATGAACTGTCTCCTGCTCAATGGTCAGCTCTGGTCTTCATCTTACTGTCATCAGAAAAAGATCTGGACGTGTTTGACCTGAAGAAATACTCTGCTTCAGAGGAGGCTCTTCTGAAGCTGCTGCCAGTTGTCAAATCCTCTAACAAAGCTCTGTAAGTGTATGGATAATTGGATTTATTCATCATTATATAAAGAATTTTATTCAGTAGGAGGAAAAGAAATTCCTCTCCTCTTTAATTCCGTATCATCATCTCTAAGCTCTGAACTTCATCACATTGAATCTGAATTAAAATAATGGATCCTACATTAAAGAGCCAAGTCTCAGCTTTAATTTGAGCAGGTTGACATCAGCATAGAAAGAACTGTGTGGGAGATTCAGCCCTTTTAGTGGTTCAAAAGTAACTGGACAAATACACATGAAGTGAAACAAACTCATCAGATTTAATTTTAGTGTAAAATCCTTTGCAGTCATTGACTGTAGTATCCATTATTGTATTTTAAAGTGAATGTAGTGAGAACCTGAAGAACGAAATATTTCTAACTGTCCAAATACTTACGGCCTTGACTGTAGATGTATGTTTATTACTGATTGGGTCATATGCCTTCTTTTGACCCTGGTGTTAAAGCAAAGTATAGACCTATATCCACCTTCTTTCAAATGCACAATATCAGTAAGATTAGGAACATTCTCAGAGTGATGCTGAAAAACTAGTCCATGCATTTGTTACTTCTAGGCTGGACTACTGTAATTCCCTATTATCAGGATGTCCAGTTAGCTCTCTAAAAAGCCTCCAGCTGATCCAAAATGCTGCAGCGAGAGTACTGACTGAGATTAGCAAGAGAGATCATATTACTCCTGTATTACCTTCTCTTCATTGGCTCCTGTAAAATCTAGAATTGATTTTAAAATCTTTCTCCTTAAATTAAGCCCTCAATGGCCAGGCTCCTTCACATTATCCACTAACTGTAACCTAAATGCCGGCCCTCTAACATTGTCCATTGCCAACCCTGTTTGTATTATGTTGCATGTCCTTCTCCTCCTCTCCTCCATTCCCAGCTGTCCTATCTTCCTCCTTTTCCTCCTTTCACCCAGCCCGGCCAGCGGCCGGAGGGTCCCCCATATGAGCCGGGTTCTGCTCAAGGTTTCTTCCTGTTAAAGGGGAGTTTCTCCTTGCCACTGTCACCTTAAGTGCTTGCTCTGGGGTCAGGCTCTGGGTCTCTGTAAAGCGCTTTGAGACAATTTTGATTGTGGAAGGCGCTATACAAATAAAACTGAATTGAACTGAATATCTCAAAGAGCTGATAGTACCATATTATCCCAACAGATTGCTTCATTCCCAGAATGCAGGTTTGCTTATGGTTCCCAAAAATCTCTAAAAAGTAGAATGGGAGGCCGAGCCTTTAGCTATCAGGCCCCTCTCCTATGGAACCAACTGCCAGTTTGGGTTCAGGAAGCAGACACCCTCTCTAATTTTAAAATTAGGCTTAAAATCTTTTTGTTTGACAAAGCTGATAATTCGTTGTGGTTACAGTCTTACTTATTATGACTAAACCTATAGTTAGTCGCAATTATTTCTATAGACACTGTTATAGTTAAAGATAAAGCCCATAGCAGGGCTGGCTCAGGCAACTGAACCATCCCTTAGTTATGCTGCTATAGGCCTAGGCTGCTGGGGACTTCCCATGATCCTCTGCACACCTCTTCTCTCTCTCTTTCTGTCCTCAGACCCACCCTCACATTTATTAGCCTTTATTCCATGTTATTAACTCTGTGTCCTCTCTCTCCTGTAGTCCTGTGCTTGTTTCTCTCTGGTCTCTCTTTCTCTGTACCTTTCTGCAGGTATCTCTGGCTCCGGAGCTGCATGTTTTCTGTCTGTGGTCCTGGCTCCACCCACCTGCTGCTGTTTATTGTATACAATTATCCATTTCTAACACATTACTATGTTTAATGTTCCACTCTGCTACAGATACATTTTGGATAAATATTCTATGCAAACTGTAATGTAAATAATTACCAATCATGACAGCTTTTTGCTTCTGTGCTCTGTTTCCTATCATAACTGTAATCTGCTGAGCACACATTATCCACTAACTGCAGTGGCGGTTCTACATTGAATTACTCCCTGGGCAAACTCCTCATAGGTTAGCAGGTGGATAAAGAGCTGATATTTCTGCTTCACCGAACAAATCTGTGTTTGATGTTTGGCCCAGTTTTCAAATGCAGGTGTATTAGTTTGCTGTGAGCTGCAGAGCAAACTGAGAGTTTTGTTCCTTTGATTGTCCTTTCAACACAAATGTTATTTGAATTTTTCTTCATTGTTTCCTCTTTAGACTGAGCAGCTGTAACCTCTCAGAGAGAAGCTGTGAAGCTCTGTCCTCAGTTCTAAGCTCCCAGTCCTCTAGTCTGAGACACCTGGACCTGAGGAACAATGACCTGAAGGATTCAGGGTGAAGCTTCTGTCTGCTGGACTGGAGAGTCCACACTGTACCCTGGAGACTCTCAGGTCAGATCAAGTTCCAGTTTGTTTGAAATGACTGAAGATATTTATTAAGTCCATCAATGCTGACTTTAGCGAGGCCCATATCTAATGATTTTCACAGTTTAAACAATCTTTGAGTTTTTCAGTCTGTTTTGTTTTTATCCAGCTTCAAATTCTGTAGAGCTCATATATATGAACTCTGACTGAGATACACAAGCTCATCTATGCTTTGTTATAATGTGGCTTAGACGATAGTATGTCAGTGTTAATGACATTAGTAAAAACGATGTCAGAAAAATTCTCAGACAACCTTTTTTTTTCCACTATGAAACCAATATTGCAACTTAATACTAAGTATTCATGGGTGAAGCTTCTTTCTACTGCACTGCAGAGTCCACACTGTACCCTGGAGACTCTCAGGTCACGATCCATCAAACTGTTTAGCTGATGATTTGCTCATATCTGATTTACACCAGTGGATAAACAGCCAACTTGTGCAGGATTGTTCAAAGCAAATTTTACTAAAGTTCAGCAGAACTTTCTCGGAATTTGTCTTGAATACATTAAACCTGGACCAAACTGGAAAAGAACCAAAAACAAAAATATAAACAAGCAGGTGTTGACAGAGGATTCCCGTGTGGTGTGATGTTATGTGTGTCTGCAGGCTGTCAGGATGTCTGATCACAGAGGAAGGCTGTGCATCTCTGGCCTCAGCTCTGAGCTCCAACCCCTCCCATCTGAGAGAGCTGGACCTGAGCTACAATCATCCAGGAGACTCAGGAATGAAGCTGCTGTCTGCTGGACTGGAGGATCCACACTGGAGACTGGACACCCTCAGGTATGGAGAGGCCTGCTGCAGCCACAGACAGTGTGTGATAGAGGAGGAAGAGCTGGAAATATTTAGTGTGTCACAGCTGATGACAGATCTCTACAGAAGTGCTTTGAATTCAACAACAACACAAAGAGGGGTTTTCTTTAATTCTGACTTCAGTATCTCATCATGACTCACTGTGTCATATTTAAGAGAAAATATGTGACAATCATTAAATCAGGTGTGGTCAGCTGTTTTCTGTGACCTGAGCAAGACTTTCTCAGACTGGATTTCAGGCTGCACCAGCACAAAGCCAGCATGGAAACATTCAATTCAATTCAATTTTATTCATATAGTGCCTTCCACAATCAAAATTGTCTCAAAGCGCTTTACAGAGACCCAGAGCCTGACCCCAGAATAACCACTTAAGGTGACAGTGGCAAGATAAAACTCCCTTTTAACAGAAAGAAAGCTTGAGCAGATCCCGGCTCATATGGGGGACCCTCCTGCCGATGGCCGGGCTGGGTGAAAGGAGGAAGCTGGGACTGGAGGAGAGAAGGAGCAGAACATGCAGCATAATAAAACAGGGTTGGCAATGGACAATGTTAGAGGGCCAGCATTTAGATTACAGTTAGTGAACAGTTAGTGGATAATGTGTGCTCAGCATATTACAGTTATGATAGGAGACAGAGCACAGAAGCAAAAAGCTGTCATGATTGGTAATTATTTACATTACAGTCTGCATAGAATATTAATCCAATATTTATCTGTAGCAGAATGGAACATTAAACATGTGTTAGAAATGGACCATTGTAAACAATAAACAGCAGCAGGTTGGTGGACTATAGAACATGCAGCTCCGGAGCCAGAGATACCTGCAGAAAGGTACAGAGATAGAGAGAAGCATTTGAGCTGCAGCTGGTTGAACTGCTCCTGAACCAACAGAGCCACTTTGAGCACTCAGAGTGCTTTCACCACAACAAGCCCAAAGACTTTAGATACCTGTTCAGTGCTGACACACTAATAATAACATCCCAACAATAAGACCATCTACACTGCTCAGAGACATTCATCTGCCAGTGTCTCAAACCAAGGAGGAAATGAAATCAGGTCTCTGATCTTGTCATTCTGAAATCTTTTGTTGTGTCTGACACCAAAAGTGATATCAAATGGAGAAGACAAATGGTGAAATCTTTCCTCCATGTCACCTCCCTGCTCCGTATAATTCCAGGATAAGGACTCCAGGTCCTTTGTCTCTTTGCTGAATAAACAGAATAATCAAACCATCTGTGTATGAGAGCCATGTAATGTCCATGTTTGCATGCTGAAAGAGAACGTGCTGGTCTGACCCCCTCCTCCTTTCAGGGTGGAGCCTGGTGGAGTCCGATGGTTGAGACCAGGTCTGAGGAAGTGTAAGTGTGATTTTCATTTGATTCCTGAAAACAAAGCAGCTCACATTCAACCATCTTCAAAGTGTCAATCAATGATCAGGTGATAGATGAATAACTGCAGCTGTGTTGTGTCTTCTTCTCTCCATCAGATTTCTGTGAACTCACCGTCAACACAAACACAGTAAACAGAAAGATCAAACTGTCTGACAACAACAGGAAGGTGACACATGTGGAGGAGGATCAGTCATATCCTGATCATCCAGACAGATTTGACCAGTGTCCTCAGCTGCTGTGTAGTAATGGTCTGACTGGTCGCTGTTACTGGGAGGTCGAGTGGAGAGAAAGGGTTTATATATCAGTGAGTTACAGAGGAATCAGAAGGAAAGGAAACAGAGAAAACTGTTTGTTTGGATGGAACGATCAGTCCTGGAGACTGTTCTGCTCTGATGGTGGTTACTCTGTTTGGCACAATAACACAATGACACCTGTCTCCTCCTCCTCCTCTTCATCATCTTCCTCTTTCTCTCATAGAGTAGCAGTGTATGTGGACTGTCCTGCTGGCTCTCTGTCCTTCTACAGAGTCTCCTCTGACTCACTGATCCACCTCTACACCTTCAAAACCACATTCACTGAACCTCTGTATCCTGGGTTTGGGTTCTGGTTGCCTGGTTCCTCCGTGTTTCTGTGTAGAGTATAGCAGAGAGAGTCTCCTCCTAGAGAAACTCTCACTGTTGAACAGATAGTTCAGTCTGTACATATCTGTCTCTTTCACTCACACACACCTTTTCAAATTCATGTTAAAGCAGTTTATTTGTTAAACTCTTCTAAACGATTCCTTGTAAACTTCTTCCTCTTCCAGTCCTTTAAAGATCGAAGCTATGACTGTTGTTGACTTTTACTTTTTAAGATTCTAATCACATTAAATCCTTTCACATTAAAAAGCCTCATTGTGAACATCAGTGTTTTGTCTTTCTCTGAATCTTGGGACAGCTGAGTAAGTAAGTAAAATGCTGCCACAGTTTATCTGAAAGATCTGAGAAAAACAAAGATAGAAACTGTCTTTCAGAGGTTCACAGAGCTAGAAAGCTCCTGACTACTCTGAAGAGTTTGAGCCTCGATTCTATGAATTTTAAATGTCAACTAACTAAATAAATAAATAAATGTAATACATCCAATAAAAAATCATTTTTATTGGATATATCCTGTGTCACATTTGTTGGCATTTTACACAGTGCACAGCCTCCATTAAATTCTTTTACAGTGTTTTTCCTGATAATCAATGTTAGAATTTTTACAGTGCATCTCCTATTTATCATTTTACAGTGATCCTTTTAGTTGTCACATTTTTACAGTATATCTGCTTGTACTGAAAACATGGATGGAATAATACATGGAACATTATTCAAACTATGACCAGTCCTCATCTTCCTTTAGATGTCATCAATACTGATTGGTACATATTGATCCTAATAATCAGTGTGAGACCTGTTGGACACTGGAGGGCAGTAAACTCTCTGATTATTTGTCCATCAGTCAGACATCAGTATTTATAGCAGTGTAATATGTGTGTTCACATACAGAGAGTCATTATCAGACTGATGAACATTAGAACTAAAATAAGTCAGTAAATGTGGAATAATGTTAGTGTGAACATCAGTATCATTGTCAGTGCTGTGTGTGCAGAGTTGTAGTTACTGATAGTGACCTCTGGAGGGCAGAAGACTCCTGTTCAGTCAACACTAAAGACTGTGAAGCAACAATAAACAAAACAAATCCGACAATCAGTCAATAAACATGTTTACATGTGTTGATGGAAAAATGTGGGGGGTTGAAGAACTGCATGAGGAGAAGGAGCCTCAGGGAAACTGATGAGACTCTGGAGGATTCTCACTCTATTTCATTTGTGTTTAGGTGAATTTGATGAATAATATAAAGAGATCAGTGGGGTGTCTTGCATTGTAGACTCTGAGCTGGACCACAGAGGAGCATCTGAATTTCATCTGTGAATCCAAACACTGTGGTTGAAGAGATTATAAAGTCACTTTGAGAGAGCCTGTCACCAAGTGGGGGCATTGGAGCATTGTGTGCCCCCATTACACCCCTACACCTCCCAAAATGACTTTTCAAGTAAAAGAAGAAAATGAGATACATTAACAGTCTGTGTGTTCACTGCAGAATGTGAAAAACCTTCAGGAGCACTGAGGAAAGTTTTCACTGTTTGTTGATGCACGTCAGACACAGCTGCTCCTCAGCCTGAGCAGAGGCCAAAAGTAGAGGTGGTGAGGCTGCAGCTACCCCCCCCCCTCCAGGTGGCTGAGGTGTATTATTGTCACACAAATATGGGTTTTCTTTTTAGTTTAGGAAGTAAAAAAAACAGATGGCTGGAGTCACAATAGTATTTGAGCGGTATTTATTTACAGGCAAAAAAAAATTCTACCAGAAAGTAGTGATGGGCAAATGATACTGATGCTTTGCAGCTTGTGTCACTCTTCCTTAAGTGGAGTGATTCGAAATGCTGTCAATGACGTTCAAAGCTTCGAACATGCCCCAAAGAAAGCTTGTTCAAGAGGTCAAAACCAGGTGGAACAGCACTTAGGCTTTATCCATAGGCTTTATGAGCAGAGAGAACCTTTAGGGGCAGCCCTGGCATCACTTAGCACTGACATAGTGCCTTTCACTGCTGATGACTATGCAGCAACCAACCACTGCCTGACAGTTTTAAGGCCATTCTATCAGACAACTGTTGAGCTTTCTGAGGAAAGGACAGTGTCGGGGTCAAAGGCAATTCCTATAGCCAAAATGCTGAGACATGTAATTTCTGCCGAATGTGCCCAAATGGCTCCTTGTATTGGTGCCACGCTTGCCAACTATTTGAAAACTAATTTGAATGAAAAATTTAGTGGCTTGGAAAAGGTGGACTCCCTGTCTGTGGCCACCATCTTGGATCCATGGTTTAAACAGGCTGGCTTTACTAATCAAAGCAATGCTCAGGCTCCTATAGAAAGGCTGACATGAGAGTGTGCCAGTCTTAATGATGGGGTGGCAGAAGATGTGCCACTGGAGACTGCAACAACATCTGCCAGTGCTGGTGAAGAAAATTACAACTTCTGGGTTTTACTGGACAACTACGTAGAGTCTCAACACCACACCAGCAGTGCATCTGCCAGCGCTGCAGTGGAGATCCAGAGGTATGCATGTTGATTACTGTTGAGACATCAGTTGTTTTATTCAGTCATTCATTGTTTTTAACGCTGAGTCTATGAAACAGGCCAGGACCCAAATGCAGACTGGTGAGCAGATTTGAACAGTTTATTCACAATAGTCCAAAACAACAGAAAAGACAGGAGAGAGGAGGGATTCCAGGGCGGCGAGGCAGCGTCGGCAGTAATGGTGGACTTGAAGGCTGAGACCGGAGTTTGGGTAAGGGGATGAAGTGAGCTGCCTTGGAGAACTGGTCAACCACGGTGAGGATGGTGGTGAGCCAGTTACAAAGTCTACCGATATGTGGGGCCAGGGGAGATGTGGTATGGACAAAGGAAGAAGTTCTCCAGAGGGGAACGATGGCTGGATTTGTTCTTGGAGCATGTGGGACAGGCCGTAATGTAATCATGAGTGTCGGATTCTAGAGTGGGCCACCAGAAGTGGCTACGGAGGAGGAAGAGGGTTCTTTTGATACCTGGGCGGCAGAATAGCTTGGAATTATGGGCCCATTGAAGGACAGAGGAGCGGACAGACTGGGGAACAAAGTGCCTGCCAGGGGACCCGCACCCAGATCTGGCTCCTCCAGCAGAGCAGCACGCAATTCAGTCATGAAAGGCCAGGTTAAGGCTCCTACGACGCAGGAAGTTGTCAAAACGGTGTCAGGAGTGGATGGTTCAGCTTCAGAGTCAAACTGGCAGGAAAGAGCGTCAGGTTTGACATTCTTAGAGCCAGGTCGATAAGTGATGGTGAATCTGAAGCGACCAAAGAATAGGGCCCATCTAGCCTGGCGAGAGTTTAGTCTCTTAGCAGACTGTAGGTACGCTAAGTTTTTATGGTCAGTCCACACCACAAACAGCTGCTCAGGGCCTTCCAGCCAATGTCACCACTCTTCCAAAGCCAACTTCACTGCCAGGAGTTCTCTGTTGCCAACATCATAGTTGTGCTCTGCAGAGACGGCGAGAGAAGTAAGCACAGGGATGTAGTTTTTGTTCCGCAGTGGAGCATTGAGAGAGAATGGCCCCTACCCCCACATCAGAGGTGTCCACCTCAACCACGAACTGTCAGGCAGGGTCAGGTTGGGTCAGGATGGGAGCGGAGGTGAACAGCCTCTGAAGTTCTGTGGACGCCTGCTCCACCTCAGACGTCCACTGGAAGGGAATAGATGTAGAGGTTAACCCAGTTAAGGGTGCAGCAACAGTGCTATAATTCCAAATGAAGCGTTGGTAAAAGTTAGCAAACCCCAAAAATCTCTGTAGCTGCTTACGTAGGCCACTCGAACACCGCTTGCACCTTGCTGGGGACAGCTTGCATCTGGCCACCCTTTATGATGAAGCCCAGGAAGGAGATGGTGTCAACGTGGAATTCGCACTTCTCAGCCTTGACATATAAGCGGTTCTCCATCAACCTCTGGAGACACGTCATTCACCAAAATGGCTGGCACATTAGTTAGGCCGAAAAGGCATGACCAAATACTCAAAATGGCCGAGAGGGGTGTTGAAGGCCGTCTTCCACTCATCCCCTCTCGGATCCTTACCAGGTGGTAGGCGTCTTGTAGTTCCAACTTGGAGAAGAGGGTAGAGCTGTGAAGGGCCTCGAATGCAGAGGAGATGGGGCAGAGGCTATTTGTTTTAATGGTGATATTGTTGAGTTCTTTGTAATCGATGCAGGGATGGAGTGTCTGATCTTTCTTTTGTACTGACGAAAAACCCTGCCCCCAGGGGAGAGGAAGAAGGCCGGATAATCCCTGCCTTAAGAGAGTCATGAATATAGGTTTCCATGGCCTCTCTCTCCGGCTTAGACATATTGTAAAGTCGGCCGGAGGGGAGCGTGGAACCAGGTAACAAGTCTATTAAGCAATCATAGGGTCTGTGAGGAGGCAGGGACAGAGCCTTGGATTTACTGAAGACCTCGCTGAGATCATGGTACTCGGGAGGGGGGGTATGGATGACAGGTCTTGAAGAGGAGTGACATCTGTAGTGGGAGCCCTTCCTGAAGGTGGTAAAGCAGAGTTTAAACAGTTTTGGTGACAGTGCACAGACCAGTTAGCAATTTTACCCGCTGCCCAGTCGATGTGTGGATTGTGGAGTTTCAGCCAAGGGAAGCCTAGAACCAGGGGGGTTTGTGGGGCAGAGAAAACCAAAAAACTGATATATTCATGATGGTTACCGGATAGGATTAGGTGAAGGGGTTCAGTCTGGTGGGTTATTTTGTCCAGGTACTTGCCGTTTAGTGCACAAACTGGGATGGATCCAGAGAGGGGATGTGTCTTAATTCATGCCTGACGTACCAGCTCTGCGTCCAAATAGTTCTGCTCTACTCCAGAGTCAATCAGTGCGCTGAGTGGAAGAGTCTGACTGAGCTGCAAAGAAGCCCGGATTTGTAATCTAGGGAGATTTTGTGATGTTGAGGAGTTATTGCCCACCAGACTCCTTAAATGCACTGGTGAGCAGCCGAGTTTGGGTGAATGGGACAGGAGGAGATTGTCACTTGCCTTTAGCCGTCGCAGGCACTCTTCGGGGGTTAGTCGAGTCCGACCCAATTGCATGGGTTCCTGGGAGAGGGTCAAGGAGGCTGAGCAGGGAACGAGAAGTATTAGTCTTGAACCAGGTTAACTGACTTACTGGGAGCTGGAATGTGACTGAACTGAGGGGAAGACCGGCAGTGCGCTTGGGTCTCTCTCTCTACGCCGGGAATCTAGGTGGATGGTAAGACAAATCAGTTCATTCAATGTTACAGGTTCATCTCTGGCAGCTAATTCGTCCTTAAGATCATCACTAGAGCTGTAGATGTAACCCGCCGGAGTGCCGCCTCGTTCCATCCTCGGGCCTAGATCCCTGACGGAGGTTGAGAAGCCTCTTTGAGGCGTTAAGAAGGGAGCATTGTGGTGACAAAACACTAATTTGAATTCGGATAAAAGCTGAGAATAGGTGTACCTGGTTGTTCCAGTCTCTTCCAGGAATGCCTCCGCCCATGCCAGTGCTCTCCCTCTCAGCAGACCGACAGCGATTCTGCTGAGGTCGGTACAATACACCTTCGGTTGCAGCATAAAAAACTGCCGACATTGCAGGAGAAATCCCTTACTCTTTTCCGGATCCCCGTGAAAATGTTCTGGTGTGGGGACCGGAATGTCCGCCAGAGCCGGGTCGGGAAGAGAGTCAGAAAGAGCAGATTGATCCGCTGGGCCAGAGACTCCATGAAGTGGCCGATCTGGGATACCTGCTGACCGAGAGCCTGCTGTTTTTCCAGAAAATCCTGAAGGATTTGGTGATGGCGTCCGAGGATAATTCCCTGGCTGGCCAGGCAGGAAAGCCAAGCCTCTTATAGCTTTGGGGAAAGACTGATTGCGCCCCAATTGCACACAGGTGAGAACAATCAGCCTGAGCAGGAGGGTGGAGAAGGGAGGAGCCGCCCGGAATCCAAAGCCTGAAAACACACCCACACCAAGAACACACACACCCACACAAACACACCGAGGAGAGAGAGAAGAGAGAAACGAAAACAGAAAAACTCCAGAGGCAGCCGAGCTGCCTCATGACATTGTCTTACTGCCTGTGTCATAGATATTTGAAAGAACAAATTCTGACAAGAGCAGAGAATCCCCTGAAGTACTGGGTGGTACGAAAGACATCTGTTCCCTGTGAAAGGATATTTTCCAAAGCTGGGGAGCTGGTCAGCCAGAAGAGAATATAGAATAGAATAGAATAGCCTTTTATTGTCATTATACATCTTTGCATAATGTACAATAAGACGAAAAGCATACACAAACATAGAATATGATCTCCTTGGTTTTCTTGGTGTTCAGAACCAGGTTGTTCTCTTAACACCAGGATGCCCACTGAAGAAAAAATTATATTTCTCATTAAAAACTTGTGAAGATAAATAACTTTTGCTTCTGTGAATAATCATTCCAAATCAACCATACAAGTCCCCAAATGATAAACCATTATCTTTAAAGGTTTTCCTTTAAAGATAAAAATACTTCACACACACACACACAAAAAAAAACGTTTCTGAATTCAAACACCATGATTTGCAAAGTAGGAAGGATCTCTAATCCTGTTAGTGACTTTTAGTACAGTTTTTAAATAAAGCACAAAGCTTTAAATAAAACCTTAAGCAACAAATAACCCATTTATTCTTTGGGTTAATCTGGAATGTGTTTTAGAGTATTGGGGAGAGCATCTGCATATTTTATTGTAATGACGATATAATCATTATATGGTATGAATGAACAAAACACTTGAATGACCACACAGACTTTTCTGAACTTTTATTGCTGTCATGGGATTGAAACAGTGCCAGTGCTTCAGCCGTGCTCTTTAGAGGCTGCTATGGCTTCAGTTGTCCACCAGATCTCATCGTCACTGAAGTCTTGAAGCTCTGAATCTTTTTCAGCACAATTGTTAGAAAGCCTTACTGAGGCCTCATTGCCTCAGTGAATCATTTTAGGCTGTGTTCATGTTCACTCTCTTTGGTTAAGGGACAGTAGAACAATCAGTGATTTCCTCACTGTGCAGTAAATTTAGGCTGCTGAGAATTCTTCCTGCCTTGAAAACCTTAGTCCTGAAACTGGAATCTAAAACATGTTGATGTGTTTGAGGTGGCATGTGATGCATTTGGATGAGTGTTCATTTCATGGAGTTTTGAGTGTAGGAGGAAAACTGTTGATGAGTGTGAGGGCAGAGTAAGTTTGGAAGTTTAACTCTGCCACTTTAGACTCTCAGCTCTGATTCTTGTTTTCTGCTCCATGCAGCTCATCTACAGGACTGTATTAAGTCCTTGTTGTTGAAGGATCTTAATTATTAAGCAGTGAAACTATTTCATATGAGGAAATAGTGCATTCATTTTTGAAATGTTTTCTTTCTTCTGTTTCAGAATCAGAATCAGCTTTATTCGCCAAGTACAGTACAAGGAATTTTTTGCCAGCAGTTGTTGTCTCTCTAGCAAACAAGGTAACAAATCTATATACAATATGTACAAATATACAAATATGCAATAAAATATAAAAATATAAACAACATGAGTCAGACTCAAGTATCTGCCTTTATAATTCTAAAAGCATGAGCTGAGGACAAAAGGTGAAGATGATAGCTCACATGGAAAATTGGTGCATTAAGAAAAATATATTTTGTGTGAATAATATTAGTGCATATTTTCCACTTTTGATATATGATGGTATTATAAAAATATATATGTCTTTTCAGTCTAAAATCCTTCTAGTGTATCTACAGGAGCTGATTAGTCCCATATATACAGTGGTGTTCCAGTATATGTCAGAGGTCAAAGTGAAGACAGTCTAGTTGGTCTCATTGGATAAAGCCAGTTATCTGTGTGCAAACAAGCGTGACAGCAGATTTATTCCACTTAGTTCTGTCAGAGCCACTGAAGCTGTTTCTTTACTTTTTATTCTTCCCTCCAGCTGCAGTGAGAACATCTACAGAAGAAACATTATTATTATTATTTACTGTCCAACACAGTAAAGTGTAAATGATGGACATTTACTCAACACAACTTTTTATTTCCACTGTCACAGGATAGAAAGAACAAAGAACTTCACTAAGAGCCTTGTTTCATAATTCATTTCCAGCCCACAGTGTTCCTGTCCTCCAGCAAACCTTTGGATGTCAGTGTGTCAAGCTAATGTTGGTGAATCTGAGGCTGTGTTGACTGAGAGAAGAAGCTGTGAGATCTTTTAGACCCTGAGGACTCACTCTGGACTGATTTGATAGATGCTCCACAAATAAAAGTGCTTCTCCACTCAACTAACTACTACTCCTCATAGGGACTGTCTGCAGGAACTGAAGCTGCTTTTGGTCAAAGAGATATTCATGTGTTCACTGTTCACTGTTCACTCAGGACCATTCAGCTGGGTTGGTGAATTCAGCACCAAGGACAGCAGCAGCTGAACTGTACACAACTACTAACAGATAGATGGAGTGTGTACAACATTCATGTTAATATATCTGCTGAAATCCTGTTGGAAGGAGCATAAAGTGGTCTCCAGGCTGATGGCAGTAACCTGCTGTAATTAGCCAATAATGAGCCCATTAGCCTCTATAATGAAGTTCACACATATTATTATTTGCAACACAGGATGAAGACAACAAAAGTTTAAAAAGAATCATAACCTCTCAGTCAGCACCATGGAAAGAGGCAGAGACGACTGCTGTTCTCTCCACAGTACAAAACAATTATCATTGTTTACACTTTTATTTTTCTCATATCTCTCATATCTCTATTTTACTTCAAACTGATGAAATCACAGTTGCACAGTCATCTCTCTATCATCTCTTATTTTCCATCCTACACTTTTTTTCCCAGATCCCAACTCCAGTTCTCCTGCTCTGCAGAGGCAGGAGTTCAGCTGCTTGCTGAAGATGCTTTGACTCCACTAGTGGTTTATAATGGGGTCAAAGGTCATTCTGGAGGGCAGTGACCCTTCAATATCAGTTTGTTAAATCATGAGACAGATGAAAAAGGCTCCAGCTTTGCTGCTGTCAGGTAACTCAGCCTTCCCACAAAATTGGTTTCACTTTGCAGAGAGATTCTTATTAAACCAATGTTTAGAAAAATCAACACATAATATTGACACCAGCAGCCCTTTGATAAACAGCTGTTATGTCCAATGGAGCCTCCATATTCAATCTGTTCTTCACCAGAAAGAAAATAATTCTGATCATGGTATAATTCTTCATCATTTTTTCATCATCTTTTGTCCCAGCAACATAGGTGCAAAGTAGATGTCATTCATTTATCATTCTGCTCTCAGGTGTATAACCACAGATGGTTATTATACAAACAATCAGTTGGCCTCATTCATTGATCCTCTCTGAGGGAGCTACTGCTTTGTTTTTCCTCCACACACCCTCCACAGTGTATTCCTCTCAAAGCAGGAAATGTAAACTGTGTAACTAAGAAGCAGCTGTGAGCGAGGTTACCAGTCCACTGTACATGATGACAATAAAAAAAGAAATAACTACTGAATGAACTTATTTCTTCAATATGACAGATGATGCTTGAAAAATATACAGTTGTAGGAAGCAAAGGAAACAAGAGAAGCTTTTACAAAAACAAGGTTCATGCAGCATTTTCACTTTGCACTCATCAAACACACATTCACAGATGACTACATGAATACATGACTTTATGTGTGTACAGGTCTTTGACAGAGGCACAGGTACTGACATAGGTCTGAGATGCTAAGAGAAAGAGAGGTTAGGGCGAGGGAATGCATGATGCCAGAGAGTGTCCTCACAAAGATATAAGTACAAGTATGTGTGTGTGAGTGTGTGTGTGTTTGTCCTTTGATGCCTTTGATGTATCAACATTCTACAGTCTGATGTCAGAGGCTGCAGTAAGTGGACACACAGCCAGAGACAAGTTCAGAAGTCAAACAGGAGCAGAAACAGTTGGACTGGACAGGACTTGCTCATGATTTAGGAAGAAAGAAGCACTCAGATATTTCTGCACAATTATTGACAAGGAAGGGAGGAGCTACTGCTGTTACAAGGACAAGAGGAAACTACAGGAAAGTCCAGATCACCTCCAAGGTTTTCAGTAAGTCAATAGATGTTAGTAGTTCATGTCAGTGTTTAGTTCATTTAGTGAAATGTTTTGTTCAGATGATTTGTTTGTTAACTTGATGTGATATTTAAGCACACAAGATCAAGATGTTCAGCCCAAAAGTGTTTGGGCACACACACAAAAAGTAGCTGTTTTAAATATTTCAATCTTACCTGGAAAACGAGAACAGGGTAGAGCCTGGTTAGAACTTGATGGAACACCACCTGGGAATACCAGGTGCTATAAGCCTTTTATCTCCATTTTGATTCAGAATAAACAAAAACCTCATCCCTAAACTAGTGTGGTTCATCTCCATCTAGTGAGGTGGCTTTGTTGATTTGGAGTTATATGTCAACTTTTGCAGTCTGTCCACAAAATGGCAGTGTTGCTCTGCAGAAGCTCTCTGGTGTACGCTACAGAGTGGCGTGTTTAGTCATGACAATTACCCGTGTTCCCAGTGGAACTGGGGAAGTGGGCGTGGCCTTTCCATGACAAAATGAAGTGTGAGCTCTCCTGTCCGAATTTGCTGCTTGTTTGTGGAAGAAATGTGTGCTAGATGTTGTTCTAGTATGCTTTATTTTTAGGCTTTGGTGGGGGAACAGCAATGAGTTGAAGCTATATTTGGCCGGCTTTTGCCGTATGGCTGAGCCTTTTGAGTTGGTGAAAAGTCTTTGTTGTCTTGTGTCCATTAATGCTGTCAGGTGGTCCTCTGTCTCTTCTTGCTGTTGTATTATTTAATCCACTTTCAAGATCAGAACAACTTGTTATCACATTAAACAGCAGCAACGTGACATTATGTCCAGTTCTCACTGAGGCTCATGGTGTCACACAGGCTGTTTTTACAGTGAAAGCATTGACAAGCAGAAAGTCTTACAGGATGTGGATGAGACAGACAGGATGGATCAGGAAGATGATTCCACTGTCCTCTGCTGCTGAGTGTGATTCAGACACACTCACTAGGCAGCTCCCTGCCCTAGCATCTCTAGTGCATGTGCATGCTTGTGTGTGTTTTCGTTCACTTGGTGTGGGTAAAATGCAGAGAGTAATTTCCCAGGAGGGATCAATAAAGTAATTAAAAAAAAATGTTACGTCCCCGAGGGAAGTAGGATGGCCACAATAGAACAACAAAAACTGAGAGAGTCAGAGCAGTGAATAAATGCAAAATTATGTTTAATCCAGTTCGCTCTCAAATCATAGAGGTTACAACAAATGTGGGGGAGGAAGAGCAAAATGAGGTTGCGCCAAATAAATGAAACCAATAAAACAAAACCAGGCCTAACTACCCCTACCTCAGAAAGTAAATCCAAACAAAAGGCTAACTAGCTTCTCTAAAAAGTGATTTAACCAAAACTAATACAGGGGGTGGCACCAACCGCTAACCTGGTGTGTTTAACAAAGAAAACTACGTGTGTGAAACAATGTATAGGGTACCCAACTTACCTAATGTTCTTAACCTCCCTCCACATACCTCTTTACAATAATAAATCAAAGTTCCCTGTTTCAGCACACAGGCATCAGGGAGGAAACAAAGAGAGAGTGATACTCTGCAAGCCTGGTCCTTTTATTCTAAGGTTCCGGACGCAGGCAGCCAATCGCAGGAGGACACTAATCACCTAGGTGGCACCTGGAGAGCAAACAGGGGAGAGAGAAAAAAAACAGGAGGAGAGAGGGAAAACCAGGAAAGAAAAACACACAAACAATCTAGCCTGGCACGTAACAAAAATCAGAATCACTGAATAATGAGACTCTATACTGATGGAGTAACTGCTGCTTGGAGGTAAATGTTCTGTTAGTCTCTGAGAGTCAGTCACATTAATTACAAGAAAAAAAAAAGTGAAGTAATTAGTTCATACAAGTGTGAGAACAATTAGTGTGTAAGCAGCATGGAACAAATCTGTGGCTGCTGCATCTCCTTTAGCTGCTTCTCTGCTGCCATAGTGAGGTGAGAAGGACTCTGAAGCTGCTGCACTTCACACTGTAACAGCTGCTGCTGTCCTTGGTGCTGAATTCACCAACCCAGCTGAATGGTCCTGAGTGAACAGTGAACACATGAATATCTCTTTGACCAAAAGCAGCTTCAGTTCCTGCAGACAGTCCCTATGAGGAGTAGTAGTTAGTTGAGTGGAGAAGCACTTTTATTTGTGGAGCATCTATCAAATCAGTCCAGAGTGAGTCCTCAGGGTCTAAAAGATCTCACAGCTTCTTCTCTCAGTCAACACAGCCTCAGATTCACCAACATCAGCTTGACACACTGACATCCAAAGGTTTGCTGGAGGACAGGAACACTGTGGGCTGGAAATGAATTATGAAACAAGGCTCTTAGTGAAGTTCTTTGTTCTTTCCATCCTGTGACAGTGGAAATAAAAGTTGTGTTGAGTAAATGTCCATCATTTACACTTTACTGTGTTGGACAGTAAATAATAATAATAATGTTTCTTCTGTAGATGTTCTCACTGCAGCTGGAGGGAAGAATAAAAAGTAAAGAAACAGCTTCAGTGGCTCTGACAGAACTAAGTGGAATAAATCTGCTGTCACGCTTGTTTGCACACAGATAACTGGCTTTATCCAATGAGACCAACTAGACTGTCTTCACTTTGACCTCTGACATATACTGGAACACCACTGTATATATGGGACTAATCAGCTCCTGTAGATACACTAGAAGGATTTTAGACTGAAAAGACAGATATATTTTTATAATACCATCATATATCAAAAGTGGAAACTACACATGGTCAGTGTCAGTGAACATCACACAGCTTTAATATGTGATAAAAGAACTTTTTTTTCTTCCTCTGGACATTAGACAGTGTCCACTGTGACTGTCCACCTGAGTATGAATGTTTAACGGTGCAGAGACAGAATAACACAGAGACAAACTGCTGGCTAAGATCCCATCAGAGACCAGCAAACACTTTGTGTTGCTTCCTCCTCCCATTCCCTCCTCTTCACTGGCTTCACTTCACTCCATGTGACAAATCATGGTTGTGGAGCTGAATGAAATGAGTTGGACTTGTCCACATTAGTCCTGCTGTCAGCCCTGAACCATGACACGCTGCTTTAGTAGCAACATACTGAGCACACACACAGAGACAGAGGACTCACACAGACAGTCTCTTCCTCTCTGGATAACAGTTCCGGTAGGGGTCGCTAATGTCCGTGTGAAAGCAGCAGAAGAAGCAGAGACAGAGTCTCCAGCTCTTGTGTTCATCAGCAGCGTTCACACTGGGATTTCTTCCTCCGCTCGGCTTCATCTGCAGCGCTTTTCTTCTGGAAATGAACCGCTGGACACGGAGCTTTTGCAGCTGATTAAAGGACACCATGCTTTACTTCTGGATACACACCGTGTGGATCCCCGCCGTCGCTTTCCTCTTTGGATTTCAAGGCAAAGGATCGTTTCACTCTTTTCATTTCATGTCCTGGCGTTTTCCACGAGGAAACACCGGAGCTGAGAGGGAAATTCCAGCTACCGTGGATGTTTATTGTGCGTGTGTCCGTCTGATGCTGACTCGAGTTGTGAAGGTCTGTGAAGTGACGTCCTTCCTGAAAACAGCTGACATGACAGAGAGGTCTGCGCTCCTCTGACTTTCTGCTGCTTCCTGTTACAGCAGAGCTCTGTTTGCTCTAAATGAAGTTAGTGATGAGTGGAGCTGAGCCGAGCTGACAGCAGTCTTCATGTACAGTAGCAGTGTGTGACACAGAGAGCAGAGCAGCCTCAGAGGCTGATGGTACAGCTGACAGCTTCAGTACAGTCTCCTCTCAGCACAGTAGTAGAGTAGTGCAGAAACATGTGGAGCCTGTTGGACTGTCTCCACTGCTGGACTTACTTCTGAGAGCTGGTCTCTCTGATGAAAATGTGTGTGTGTGACATTTGTATTAGGCCGTATGCAAGTTAGCTTGTGTGTATTGTTAAATAGCTGTAAATACCAAACCTAACCACAGAGTGGACACTGGATACAAACCCCAGTCTCCCACCTCCACTGCTGTTAATAAACTTCATTACCTCATTCATTCAGAAAATCTGTTTCCTCTGAACATCATCCAGCCACATTATGTTTCACATAATGGATTTGCTACAGTTTAGTGTATTTAGTGTATGTGGTTGTAGTGAGCGAGGGAGTGAGAGAATGAATACAGGAAGACAGATGGATCAACACGGTGAACAAAACATACAGGTGTACAATGACAGTGTTGTGGTAAAGCTGAGTTACAATCCAATATCATAATACAGAGAGGGAATATATACTTCATTAAAATGAGCAGTGAAAGAGCACAGACGAGTCACATCAATTCACTGAACTCCTCCTGTCACAGTCACAGAATAATGATCACATTACTATAGAAACTTCTGGATAAATGATGGAACAGTTTGTCATTTTCTCCGACCAACAAGAAAATGTGTTTTTCTTTGAATCATGAAAATCTTTAAAACAAGTTTTGTAAGAAAAAAGGCAAAATGACAGAAGAATTTTTCTCCTCTCTCTTCAAAAACTTTCAAGAGTCATCATGAAGAAATAAAATTACCACAACACCTCAGACCCACGGTGCATGTGGCAGGGACTCCAGCTCATCACAGACTACAGAGAGAAAAACTTGTCTCCAACTACACCACAATCCCTGATGAGCTCAACGAGTTTTATGATCGCTTTGACGCTGCCAACACTGACCAACCGAGAGGAGCTGTGGCCAGAGGGGACACAGGACACACTGTTCTCTGTGACAGCAGTGGAGGTGCGGGCTGCTCTGCAGAAAACACACCCACGGAAAGCAGCAGGCCCAGACCAAACATTTACCAATGACCCTGTGTATGTACAGAAAAGGTTCCAAATAAGTTACAATGATTGGTAATAACGTCCAATTGTCAATGTATATATATCTCCATGAACGCAAAACCCCATAATATGCTACTTTCAGGGCACCTCTGTAACAACCTTAAGCTTTTGAACATCCACCACAACATCCCTAATTCAGTTTCCACTGGAAACATTGATGCCTCTGCCTCCACCTGATTTCCTGTCATCTCTCTACTGTCCATAATAAATGCCTAAAAACCCAAATCACTTAAAGATATACTCACATTCCCATTTCCATATTCAAAGCACTGGTGTTTGATCTAATTCTTCCTGCTGTCCATACTGGCTGCCAGGAGATCCTTCTTTAAACAAATGATAGGCCACAAAATCCACAGTCCTATTTCTGTGCAAATAGTAATTCCAAAATTCATCAGCATTGTTAAACAAAATCAAGTGGGAATCTTCAAATGTTTGTCTTTTAGTGCAGAATTTCCTCTCTGTGTTTCCATCTCTCCACCACAGCTTTGCAAGGAAACATTAGGTGTAGAAACACAAAGAGGAGAATTTTGGACTAAAAATACCTGGAAGATAGAAACTTGATCTACTCAGACTGTTGAAGCCTCATGTTTGCTTCTTTTCAACTCTGGAAGTCAACTTTTCCACAGGACAGGGACTGTGGATTTTATGCTCCATCATTTCCATTAGAATTTCTTTAGAAAGGATCTTGTTGCAGACAGTACAGACTTCCTAGAAATCCTTTCCTTTAACACAAACTACAGAGCATCACACCAAAACAAAGTTAAGAAGCTGAGCAACCATGAGAATATCTCACTGTCATGATCAGCAATATTGTCCATGAATAATGAACATATCATTTGGACAAAACATTTCAAAACATTAACTTCTAAACTAGACACTGACATGAACTACTAACATGTACTGACTTACTGAAAACCTTGGAGCTGATCTGGACTTTCCTGTAGTTTCCTCTTGTCCTTGTAACAGCAGTAGCTCCTCCCTTCCTTGTCAATAATTGTGCAGAAATATCTGAGTGCTTCTTTCTTCCTAAATCATGAGCAAGTCCTGTCCAGTCCAACTGTTTCTGCTCCTGTTTGACTTCTGAACTTGTCTCTGGCTGTGTGTCCACTTACTGCAGCCTGTGACATCAGACTGTAGAATGTTGATACATCAAAGGCATCAAAGGACAAACACACACACACACACACACACACACATACTGGTACTTATCTCTTTGTGAGGACACTTGCTGACATAATGCATTCCCTAGCTCTTACCCTAACCCTAACCAAAACCCAATTCTAACCCTGAAACCAAGTCTTAACCCTCAAACAGCAACATGAACACAGATGGAAACACTGCAGAGCTGCTTTGGATGGTTTAACAGGTAGAGATCATCAGATAATGGAATGACCTGATACCTTCATCTGTTTCCATAAACACATGGAGGAAATCTCCCAAACACAAACTTAACCACAATGTGATTCACAGGTAACAAACACACTTGCATGTAAACTCTCACACCAGCATAAAAATAAGTCATTGTTTTAGGATGTGAAGAAGAAGATCCAGGATGAAGGAGATCAGGAGACAGGAGCCCCACAACAGAAGAGAGAGAAATAAAAGAAATACAATGAAAACACAAACTTACAAACAGATGAAGAATCACCTTAAAGTCATTGTAGTAAACAAAGAAAGTTTTGTTTCTGGACCCAGACTGAGAAAATACCAGTAACTGAAAATAATGATGAAATAATGTTGGAGGAAAAAATGCTTCCTCCTTCCATCCAGCCTGGTTATTTTACAGCTTCTACTCCCAGAACATGATGATATAGTGTCAGCTTTAACTTTCACCATCAGCTTCCTACTTGACTCAGGTGACAGGTGTAACTGTTATCTCAGTGTGATGCAGAGAAGAGACCAACATACAGCAGGACTCTGTGGATTTAAGGTCTAACAGCACAAGAGAAGTTGAACGAGATCTAAAAGAAACATGAGTCAAAATGATTCTCTGTGCAGCAGCTGATCTGTTGCAGAAACAACAACTAAAACTGTCTGTGGCAATGGAGAGATAGTGAATATCACTCCTCACTTTCAATAAAGAGGTGAACACAGAAAATAATGTCTACTGCAAAGTCACAGGAAAACCAGAGTGTGAGGAAAGAGCACATTACTGTATTGATGAAAAAACAAAGATCTGATGGACAAAAACTCTTCTCAAAGTTGAATGTAGGTGGTGCAAAGCACAGAGAGCAGAGAGAGATGAAGAACCCTCTGAAACCAGTCCTGGAGTCCTTGAAGGAGGACTTATTATGGACTGACAGGAGACAGACAGACAGAAAGACACCTTACACCCATTTCTACCAGCAGTCAGCAGACAAACACTCACTCTGACAAAAGAGACACAGCCCAGTTCAGCCTCTGCACAGCTCTGAAGGACAAACACTGCTGTGACTGTATTTAAGAGGCAACATACTATGATTCACATTAACAACTGACAATCATATCACTAATAAAACATTAAAGTCAACACCTAATTAAAAAGCCAACAGGAGAACACTGTTTCTTTTACAGGCTGTTGGTATAAGATTTGAAGGAGAACAATGATTGAGACCTTAAGCGAGATTAGTTTCATCGTGAGCTCATTATCAAGTCTATCAAAGATGAAACAGCGTTTTGTATTTTTAGGTAAGAAGTTTTTGGCCACAATCACTCTCATCACTCTGCCTCCACAAATGCTTTAATCTAGTCACAAACTGCTTCACAGTCAAAGAGAGAGAAACAAATAAATAAAACAATAAGAACAGCAGATCAAATACAAGAGAGGAGCAGATATAGAACACAAGTGTAAACATAAAATACTACGTTACCTAAAAACCTGTCTGAACAGATGGATTTGTATCTGCTTTGTGAAAGAGTCCACAGAGTCCACACACCTCAGACTTACTGGGAGATTATTCCAAAGTTTAGAGGCTGCAAACTGGAAAGCACAATCTTCCTGAGTCTTAAAACATGTCCGAGGTACATTTAGAAAGTCCTGACCTAAAAGATCAGCTCGTGGTGTGGGGTTGCAGTCAAAAATTAAAAATACTACCTTCTTCAACTAATACTATGTCATATGTATATCAGCTTTCAGGGAGTCTGAAGACGCCAACCACCAACAGTGTGAGTTGCACACTGAATGTGATATTGCAGTCACCTTTGAATGAACTTTTTCATAGTTAAGCAGGAAAAGTTTGGTTTGCATTATCAGTAACATAACACAGCTCTGATATGGCTGTAACTGATCAGTAAACAGTGAAATAAGGCTGATATCCAAAGTACAAACAAGAGCACAGGAGTGAGACTAAACTCCAAACTGTAGAGACTGAGGTAGAAGCTGCAAAAGTCCTGAGAGCTGAAAACAGAGAGACATTTTAGAACAGAGCTTTCTCTCTAATCTTCAGCACAGATACACAAGTTTAGCTACTGAAGACACAGCTCAGGAGAGGAGAATGTTAAGAGTTGGCAATGGCCGGCTGTGTTACCAAGCCGGGTCACAGCAGCAGTGCAGCCATCCCCTACTACCCTGGAACATTGTGTTCCCAGAATGCAGGTTTACTTGTGGTTCCTAAAGTCTCCAATAGAGAGAATGGGAGGCAGAGCCCTCAGATATCAGGCTCCTCTACTGTGGAACCATCTACTAGTTTGGGTCTTGGAGGCAGACGCCCTCTCCATGTTTAAGAGGAGGCTTCAAACTTTCCCTTTGATGAACCTTATAGTCAGAGCTGAGTAAGGCTTTCCTGAATGAGCCACTAGTTATGCTGCTATAGGTCTACACTGCTGGAAGACTTCCCATGATGCACTGATTTCCTCTCTCCTCCTCTCCCTCTCCATCTGTACACATTCATATCCTATTAATGTATGTTACTAACTGCAGAGTCTGGATCTGTGGCTGCAGGCAAACTACTGTTCCACATGCAAAGCACTGGTGGTTGATCTTCAACATAAATCATAAAAAGACTTGGAGGACGCCTGTTTCAACTATATAAGTCAGACTGCTGAAGCCTCATGAACATGTACTGAAACCTTTGGGCTGAAGTTCTTGTGTGATTAGACATCATGCCAATTTAACAAACATCCCACTGAACTGAAACACTGACATCAACTAAAAAAGGTTTGACTTACTGAAAACCTTGGAGGTGATCTGGACTTTCCTGTAGTTTCCTCTCGTCCTTGTAACAGCAGTAGCTCCTCCCTTCATTGTCAATCATTGTGCAGAAATATCTGAGTGGTTCTTTCTTCCTAAATCATGAGCAAGTCCTGTCCAGTCCAACTGTTTCTGCTCCTGTTTGACTTCTGAACTTGTCTCTGGCTGTGTGTCCACTTACTGCAGCCTGTGACATCAGGCTGTAGAATGTGGATACATCAAAGGCATCAAAGGACAAACACACGCACACACACACACACACACTCTAACAGAACAGCTCCTCTTTGAAACATTTCCTCTGGCTCTGACACATGTATCTCTCTCCAAAGTCAAAGCTGCTCCAGTGTTTTAGCCTGAAGGTTTGTCAGTAAAATATGAGCATCCAGTACCTACTACCAGTCCTACCAGTCTGCTAACACAGAGCCTCATCTGTCAGCTACAACACAAGGTCAACACTGCTGGGTTCAGTTGTCAGGGAACTGTTGAAAGCAATGAATCTAATTACTCAAAATCACATCAATATTTTATTTATAGAACTTGAATCTCCCACAAGGATTTGCTGACACTGAGACCCAAGCAGAGCTGCTGGTTCTTCCTGTTAGGATTCTCCTCCATGTTTGTGTGGAACAACAGAGGAAATGTATCTGTAAAGAAAGTCTGTGTCCTACCATTATCATCTGAGCAGCAGCCCTCTGGATACACTTCTCTCATCACTGTAGAAACAAAGAATAACAAACCCACTAAATGCTGCTGAAGATAGTCGAGGATCTTTGGCTGAATCTGTTTCCCTTGTTCTTTTTTCTTCTGAAGGTCATTGGCAGCACTTACCTGAAAGAAAACAGAAAAGAAATTGAATGTTTTACTATTTCAACAGCAACACGACGTCTTCATCTCCTGCACTGAAACATTTGAATGAGTTTTTTGCATCAGACTCTGAAAACCTTTCGCTGCAGTTTCAAATTTCCACATCAATCACACAACAGACATGATGACCTTGACAGCAGCTCACATCCATCTGTGATAGAAACAGTCTCCAGTGCAAATTAGTGTGGTATAAATGTTTAAGTCTTTAGAGGAAAACTGGTCCATACAATATCTAATCAGCTTGTAGTCTACAGCCATGCAGCTGTTTCTAACTCAGCCTCAACATGCTGGAAAATGATGCTGATTTTCAACAGCACAAAAAAACCTGAGAGACTCAGACTTCACAGCCATCAGACACAGACAGAGCCATTAGACTGATGGAGGCATTTCATCACAAAGTATTAGAGCCATACAGAAGCTTTGTCTACTGTGTCTGCAGGTT
The DNA here is from genome assembly GCA_016801885.1 of Toxotes chatareus. Classification (NCBI taxonomy): domain Eukaryota; kingdom Metazoa; phylum Chordata; class Actinopteri; family Toxotidae; genus Toxotes; species Toxotes chatareus. The sequence continues at coordinate 108,716 of JAFBJY010001251.1, read as the reverse complement.
ATTACAGCTGTGTATCAGTCACCCACACCTGAAACACACTGAAGACTTTAATCTGAATTTCTTAAACCTTTCTGAGGCTGAACTCAATCATGCCAAAGAAATCACTCATCAACTGATCAATAGAGGAACATTGCATTACATTACATTACATTTCAAAACAGTAACACAACAGTGTGTTTTCACTGGAGAGTGGATTCTCCTCAACTGAGTACTGAAGACTGAGTCACTGAGGGACACAGGCAGAGAGAGAGAGAGAGTCAGTTTTATAACATGTGGTCAGACATAGACTCAGACTCAACATGGATGAATCAGCTTCACCTCACACACACTTCAAGAAAATAATATATAATATACAGCAGCTTTAGATAGATAGATAGATAGATAGATAGAGATACTTTATTAATCCCCTGTGGGGAAATTCGTTTGTAGCAGCAGTCACAAGGAGACAATAAATACACTCTACAAAGGAAAAATAAAATTTGTAAAAGAAATACAATATATACAGGAGGGGGTCTATATACACATACAGACACACACACACACACATAGCAGCAGACAATTGCACATATATGAATATATATATATATATATACACACATATATACACACGTATATATATATACATATACAATATATATATAACATATATACAGTTAATGTAACTGATATTTATAGCGCACCCTAGATGATGCATTAGTCCAGGTTTGTGAGCACAGACACAGATGTGTTATAGTGTCTGATGGCGGACGGCAGGAATGACTTCCTGTACCGTTCCTTAGAGCACCGTGGTAGCAGAAGTCTGTTGCTGAAGCTGCTTCCCAGATTGTTCACAGTTTCATGGAGTGGGTGGGAGGGACTATCCATGATTGTCCTCAGCTTTGACAGCATTCTGTCCCTCGCCACCTCCTCCAGGTTGGCAAGTTTAAAGCCAACCACAGACCCTGCTTTTTTAATGAGTTTATCCAGTCTGTTGGCAGAACAGCAATAAATTATGGCAACAAATCTGATTTCAATAATGAAACTTCTCTTTTGCCATAATAAGACAACAAATCAAAATGTTTTGAATGTATGAATACAAACTGTACCAGGCCTGCAGAACAAATGGCAGCCAAACCTTCAGGGAATCAGCATGAGCACCAAACTGAGAAATGAATTCAAATTCACAGTGTCCATGAAACCAAAACCCTGAGCAAATACTTTCTTCAAACTCTTTCTCCACAGCAGTGTCTTCTGTCACTCCAGCTATAAAAGCTACACAAACATTAGCATCATCTATTGATGGGTGAGAGGTGAATGTGGACATATGTGTCCCTGGCTTGTCTGAACTTCTGAACTTGTCTCTGGCTGTGTGTCCACTTACTGCAGCCTGTGACATCAGAATGGTGATACATCAAAGGCATCAAAGGACAAACACACACACACACACACACACTTGCTGACATAATGCATTCCCTAGCCCTTACTCTAACCCTGAAACCAAGTCTTAACCCTCAAACAGCAACATGAACACAGATGGAAACACTGCAGAGCTGCTTTGGATACTGCTCAAGACCATTCAGCTGGGTTGGTGAATTCAGCACCAAGGACAGCACTGGTCTAGTGCTCTGTTCCAACAAGATTCAATGAATATTTCCAGAAGAACTTGATGAATAAATAGTACTTATTATATTCTTGAACTCAATCTACAGCTAACTATTAACATATCCTTGGTCTTTCTTGTATTGCCAGAGTACTTACACTCACCAACTGAAGAAAAATTTTATATTATTCATTAAATTAAGGTTTACATAATACTCTCTGAATAATCTTAATCAACATAAAGTCAATAGAACATATTAAAGTATTTCTTCAAGATAACTTACTTGGACAAAAATTAAACAGTTAAATCTGATTTATTGAAACACTATATAAGTAGAGCTAACATTATATTATGTTTAAAAAACATTCGATACTAATTACTTCTTCTACGATTAATAAAGAACATCTTACTTTTTTGAGGTTTAATATATGTAATCTTAATTATTATGACATTAATCTTAAGACAATTTTGACTACTTATCTTGCAAAGCTATGAAATAGCTACTTATGAGTGTCTTTGTGAGCCAAGGTTTTCACAGTAAGTACATAAACTTACTACTGAATCTTTTGCTTCATTACAGCATAAGCTAAACTTGTAGTGTTAATAAGGCTTTTCAGTCATACATTTTGACTCATCATTCTTTGAGTTCATAATATGATGAGATTTAATTGGTGTGAAGACTAGTCTGATTGAATCTTATTTAAGATTCAGATTATCGTGTTTTAGTGATAGGCATAGATCTTGTGTGAGTGTATGTTAGCTATACAGAGGAATTAAGTTCTAGCATTAATTCAGCTGTTTGATACGACTTTGCTCAAGTTAGTGACTTTTTCGAATCCTGTTCTTTAGGAATAAGTACTCATTAAGATGTACGATATAAATGCTAAAATTTTCAAAAGAATCAGATCGTAATCTTTTATTTTTAGATCAGACAGCATTGTTGAGATGATAAGGTGTATAAAAGATCATTTGCAAAATGTAATAAAAAATATGTCATTTATCAAAATCATTAAAAAGATAAGAGTAGTATCAGATTGTCAATACAGGTCAGTAGTGCAAAAGGAAGAAGTTGATAATCATATTGTTCAAATCTGTGAGTGGTAATTATTCTAGAACATATATTCCTGTATAATTTACATGTGTGTTAGTTGAGGTAAGTAGAGTGCATTATTATGTATGCATTTCATGTGAACAGGAGTTAGGATTCAGAGAACTATTTCATTCTGTGGGCCAGAGGTATATTTAAGTCAGAGTGAACATCTAGTTGCTTTTAACATTATTTCAACCACAGGTCCATAGACTTATCAATTTATTGTCAGAGTTGAAGATTTTATGATCTATCTTGGCCTCATGCAAGTGCTGACATCTTAGAATTTCATATTACTGATTTTCAATAAAAGAGTACTATAATCTACAATGTGTTTCGTACCAGTGCTTGGAAAGAAATTGCAAGATCTTGCTTACAAGCTACAGCTAGATGGTGACATTCAGCCCTGAAGTGTTAATTCAAAATAGCAGCATGTCAGTATCATTAATCTAGGAACTTGGTGAGTAGACGTGCATAGCGACTTTAATAGATAATCCCCTAGCTGATAAATGTTAAATAATGCAACCTGTGAACTATAAAGATCAAACTTGGCAACATGAAATGCATTGGTAATGTATTCTCATTACATTAAGTTTACATATTATTTCAAAGGGAATCATATGTAATAATCACATCAAGTACACAACAAGGTACACTCTCAGATAAATCATTATACATCTAATTTTCCAACATCCTGTTAGAAGATAATAAGTGACACAGGTTGACATGTCCTATTCCATCCTCACTTATTCGTTCAACAATTAATTCCTGTAGACGAAAAAAGTTTCTAGCTAGCTTAGCCAAGCTTTATTTAGATTATACCAGGGTAATCCTAGGACTATCAACGAAAAAAACAGTTATGTCAACTCAATGCTTGAATTAATCACGAATATGAATCTACAGTGTACTTCTCAAAATTCTTATCTACTTAGCAGTAATTATTCAGACAATTTTAGTCATCTAAGTATAACAGATAGATTATAAACGTTTCTCAATGACTCGACTCACTGCTGTTTTTCCAAAGCTCCATTGATTACCTTAATATTGTCAGTTAATGCAAGACAGTTTGACAGCTGTTTGTACTATCAGAAGCCTTCTAATCATTTGTTCCTGGCATACAGGAGCATGATTGGTTTAAATTACTATAGGACTATGAACACATTCAATGATACAGCTTTTCTCTAAAGCCGTTATACTGACTGACGTAGAAAGGTTAAGCTGACTTGGAAAAGAAAGTGTTACTGATGCTTTTGTCAGACGATACTTGAAAAATAAGTATGGGAATGTTTAGCTACGTGTTGATTCAATTTATACTATCACTAATGATCTCAGGGGGATGTACAGTATTACAAAGCCAGACCTGCTGGAATTGCAAGCTAAAGGTCAGCGTATGAAGAACTGAATGCATTTACGAGAAAGTCTCTGGTATATGAAATTAGAACTATCTGTAATATCATAATATGAAGATCAGACTAAGGACAAGAATATGGACAAGCAGTGCTATACAAGTGACAAGAATTCAGTGTAACAGCTCCATAGACAACATAATTTGCAATTTTCAAAGTTACATGGTTAAGACTAATAATCTAGTCAGAGAAAGAGCATGCTAGATACATGAGCAAATTCTCAGAGCTTATTTCATGTTGACACATCCTATCATTCATGTATTGCCACAAAGTTATTGGTTACATCATAGATAGCGCCAGTGAAAACCGACAGCTTTCCTGTTATCAGATCAACAAAGAAGGCTCCATTGATCTGAATTTGGATACTGTCGGATTATAGTTGTGGCAAGAGTCCACAGAGTCTCAGTAGCGTACTTTTAGTGTTAAAGCATAGTTGATGCAGTGCGGATGCTTTATGACAATGATGGTCCTTGTCTGTCTGTTGTTTGTTCAAACAAATGTTTCGTCCCTTTTGGGATTTATTAATCAGTTTCAAACGGAAATTTGAGCTGCAGCCTTTGATTTGAAAGTACTTTGAAACGCTGTGGTGATGTTCATCTGAGTTTTCTGAATGAAACAAGATCTAGAAGCATGTATCTTCATGGTTTTGTCCATTATGAGCCTGCACACACTAGTTGCATCGTAACATGTTGTTGTTTACGTACTGTCTGGTGCAGAACAGGATGGACAGGTAAGAATTATGTTAGGCTGAGGTGTCACGACATGGCACCTGTCGCAACTCCACGCTGAGAATCGTGCAGTTGCATTTTTGATGTCGCTCACAATAGAGGTCTATAATGATTGTACCAGTAGGTTGATTATGCAAATAAAAAAAGATCAACGCTTGGAATACTGTAGAAAGTGCCTATAATCAAAATAAGCGTTGTAAAAAATGACAGGTAAAACTTGTTAACATTCAGAAACTACTTAGTACCCTTCACAGCATATATTACCTTTCCAACATTAAAAAAACTAAGTATTTCAGACAATAATAGGAAATCAAGAGTTGCTAAGTGGTTTTCGCACATGCACTGCACCAGTTAGAACTAATAATGGGTTCCGAAAGAAATTGCAGGGTCATAAAATAGTCACAAACATCAACATATATAGTTTAAGTGAAAAAGATCACGACGATATGAGATGCAACCGGATTCTGGTCGACTATGGCTGCAGATCGAGGCGACACTGAACATCTTAAGTAAGACTAGTAAGCAAGAGGAAAATTTGAACAGGAAGAAAAGAAGGTGCCAAATGAATTTTGCACGACAAAGTTAAGATCATGAGAAGAATGTAACTCTCAGGACTAACAGCTAAAGCCTAAATTGAGAACCACCTACTAAGTCCAGTGCAAATACTCTGTTCATTAGACAAAAACGTCAGTGTAGACTCATTATAGGGTATGATATAGAATATTTGATCTCAAGTCGTCTCATCTCCTTGTCAATTATCCACTAAAGTCCTGTCACACATCGAGCAACAATATTGAACATCTAGCCTGTTTTTGAAAAATTTAGGGTGGTTCCGGGGACACTCTTAACGTGGAGCTATATGTGGACCTAGGAGGAGAAACTCGAGTAAACTTATCTTAACATGTAGATCACAATACATAATAACCTGATCAAGTTCTTGAGATCACATCTGTAAAATAAGTAAAGGCTGTAGATATTCTGTTAATCTGTAAAAGCTATAAGTTTCAAAAAAGTGGCAATTAATAGTCTACAGAGCCTATTAGACTCATGGTAACTAGAAAACGTTTAAAACATGCTATCCTAAGATTAGCTGGAAATGAAATGTAGGTTACACATGATCGAAGGCTGACTCCTTGAATTCTGTAAGTTTCTTCTTGACGAATTTCTGACCCATGCTATTGTGGAACGACCAGATACTATGATTTAAAGCAAGCAGATTTGCCAACACTCATGTGCGACTAAACCCGTAGGAGTGACATAGAGCTTAATCACTGATCAAATCAGTTTCCTTACTCCTAAGTTCCACTTCCTGTCAACTAGTTCTCTGAAGTATACTGACCCCAAATCGAACACAGAACACTGCGATGAAAATCATAACAGCAGTGAGTAACAGTTTGTCTTCTCTTGACCTCATGTGTTCACTAACTGTGAACATCATGTTACTGATCAGAGTGGCATAAACTAGTACTTTCCACTGAAAGCTACCTGGATGTGAGTATGGAAAAGAGTAGGCAACAGCATAGACAGCTACACGAACCAGTGCCTCTATTATGCAGCTTGTCTTATTGTCGTTGTACTGTATCCAGTCACTGATGTATAGAATATGACATGATTTTCTCCTGACTCTGGAGTCTATGAAATACTGAGGAGTCCTGATAATGGAGCCAGTCGATCCTGACTTGGATGTTCTATGATAAGCAGATACTTTTTTAAAGTACAAATGGAAACTATTGAGCTCTAGAATACAGTTACAGTTGAAACAAGCTCGTGATTGCTGCAGGTCAGTCTGATTGTCACTCCAGAAAAAATTGAAGGTGAAGTAGAATAACTACTAACTGCTCTCAAGAATGGTCACAGAAATGTTGCTTACTGCTGTTCTGTTAGCTTAGCAGTGCAAATGCACAATCAGTGGAACGAAACCAGTCTGACACTTAACAGCTGTAGTTCACATCAGAATCGTTCAGTCACCTGTAGTATGTATACATAGACAATCGTCAGCAGTACGAGACTCCTTAGAAGTGATCCTGTTGAACACATGCATAAGGGAGACAAGAGTGTGTGAAGCTTAAGATACTGTTACATAACTCTAGATTCAGGGGACAGCTAATGAAACCCGTCACCAATCACTCTTGGTAATAAATAGTACAAAAATTTCTGAAAAAGATAAAGTTTACACTATAGAGTGCATTAGTTATGTCGTTTTGAAGACAAATAAAAGATTTTCTTTTCAAATTCATTCAGTAAAATACACGACATGACAGGACTCTGAAGTGATTTATCGTTGCACTTTGGCAGAGAATCGTCAAAACCAAATCGACTGAAATGCAACTGAGTCAGATCCTCGTACTTTCTAATGACTTTAACAAAGAGAAGTCGAGTAATAGTTTCAAAGATGAGTGTTCGAACACACATTGGTAGCAAGTTGACTGAAAAAGCAACTTGAGAAGGTTCCTATTAAAATTACTTCGCATCTCTCCAATATATATCAGCCTGAATGCAGCTCCATCTAGCACTCAGCTAACAAGTGTTAGCATAACTTGATACAAGTTCACCTGATTGATGCACTTAGATACCGAGTACTATTAAACAGCTAAAACCAATGATAATAACCACATTACTCCACAAGTTAAAACAGAACATTTACCTATGTCATATATGAAGTCTATAACATAGCAATCAGTCCATTAGAAGTTACAAACATAGCTTTTCTGATCTTAGTTCAGCAGATCCAAGTTTCATCAGTCACGAACTTGGAGCGACATCTAGAGTGTGCAAAACAAATGCTAAAACATCATTGAAATAACTGCAATACATTTCCTTTTAATCAGGTTGAATTCTGAATTTCAATGCGTGCTACGGGACACAAATTATTACTTCCTTCAATGATAGTTCTATAGAATCAAATTTGTGAAATAATTTTCAACGTTGTTAACAAATAACACATAAGAAGACTACATAAAGTCATGCTGATCCAATTACGCAAATGACATTCATCTTCAAACTATTCAAATAGTACCTGAATAAATACTGACGAGAAACTAGGACACTCATGTAGCCAGCCAGCAGCTGGTTTTTCCTTCAAAATACATTTGGGCAGACTGTTGATTTGTTGCTCATGACTGCCAGATCCAGATAATGCTGTTTGACAGACAGATTCTGCTTTACATCACGCTACAGAAAACTCAACAAGGAAAGACTACAACCATGGCATACACTAGGATCCATCTCTTGAATTCGAAAGTACATTTCTTGAAACACTCAAAATAATTCTAACTAACTTGACACTAGCTCTCAACTTACAAACTGAACTTGGATACACAATCTCGATTACTAACAGCTGATCTGACAAAGAAGCCACACTTCTTCTTCAATAAACAATATGAATCTCTTTCATTCCTTCACCTGTGCAATCTCCTGTGATCAAACGTCTGGCTTGCAAATACCATCTGTAACAGAAGATACAAAGCCGACTACGTCTATCACAACTAGCACCACAACTAGAGGCATGCAGACATTGAAATCATAGATAAGCTAATTATGCTTAGCCTGATAAAACTAGCGCAAGCTGTAAAAGTTTCCCCTTAGCTTAAAAGAAATGACAAACGATGAATGTTCAGAAATTCTTCAGCCTTTAATATACTGTCTATCCAGATACATGTCTAATGTACTGATCTTTATCAGCTTCCTGACATCTTCAGGACACGTCTTACTCAGAAACCAGTATATTAGAATTCATTAGACAAATTGAAGCATAAAGTCAAATGATTCTTTTCTTAAAAGTTCGAAGATCAGACAAAAATAGATTTTCAGACATAAATCCAGAATAGATAAATCACTTCCTGATAGACAGAGTTGTCCATTCGAAAACATTCATGAACTGATGAAACAGTTTGGGAAGTGACATACGTATCTAATGAATTGAAAAGTCTGCTCCTCACAGCTGTTTACTGCTTCACATTGAAGATGATCTGAGTTCACTAACAATCGCTGAGCAGCTCAGGACATTAGACATAAGGGTGTCTGAACAAGCAAGCACTTACTGCAGCAGGACTAATTAGCAATAGCCAGGATAACCCGACACTAACCAGCACACTTATTAGAATATTCGTGAATAATCATGAAACTCATACACTAAAACTATTAAATAACATCTACTTTAACTGAAGTGGATCATGACTTGAAGGCCATTGGGAAATGAGGAAAAGGATTGCTGTAATTGGTTAAACAAGTCATCAATAATAAGTGGGCCCCTGATTTCAAAAGTCTCTCACTATCTTCAATAAACTTACATGTAACCCAGTTCACAGAAAACAACATTTAAAAACAGACAGAAAAATAGCAAAAAGAGAACAGATGATAGTCGACCACCGGAAGGATAAAAGATCTGAAAAATTAAGGAAACATAGATCCCAACAAAAACAGTTTTCGAAAAACTAACAACTAAATGAATTTAGGATGAAAATGTTAAAAATGTACCAAATTAAGGGAAATTAATTTCCACTTAAATTAGTCATAGATTTAAATCCAAAGTACAACCGTAAGGTACGATGATAATGATCACTTACCAACTTCAAAATATGAAAGTTTGTTGCAAATTTTCCAACAAGAAAAATTAATAGTGAAAGAATTCTAAAAGGCATTGAAACAAAAGTAAAAATCAATGAAGTTTAAACCCCTCTCCTTTAAAGTCAATAAAAGAAATTACGAAAACCTCAAGAGGAATAAATGGAAAGGCTTCCGTTATTTAAAACCCAAAGGAATTTTGCAAACCCCTAATAGGTGTAGTACGAGTCAAATTAAGAGATGGGAAAACCCTTTTCAGCCTTGCATTGAAAGGCTAGGCTGGACAGAGGGCCACAGACAAAGATTTTCACATTTTGAAGGTAAATCAGAAGCTTTGAAAAAACACCTGAATGGCCTGAACCCCAAACAACATGGAAAAAAGACCAAGATCCCTTCCCCACCCAAAATTCTAAACATTAACATAAATTGAAAAGAAAGGATTTAAAGGATTTCTCAAAACTTTTAAAAACACCTATATAAAATTAAGGGGTCACAAACACTTAATTGAAGATCACCGGTTGTATTTTAATTTACAACCCTATGCACCTGCCCCAAAATTTTTCCCTTTGTTCTATCCCATTTCCCTAAAAAAATCCTCAACATATATCACTTGGCAGCAAATAAGAGGGTTTCCCAAACAGAACCCAAATAACTTAATCCTATGCTTCCTAAACGCTTGTCCAAGATATGGACTGCCGAAAACCCTCTCCAACACCCTTCATTACCGCTAACATTAGTCCATTTCATGTTTAACCGTCCATTTAGCTTGGGAACAGTCAATGGGGTGGACTCAAATAATCTAACTTGGGAAAAATTTTCCTATAATCCAGTGTCTCCAAAAGTTAAAAACCTATGTAAGGTTAAGATTGCACAGAAGGGAAATTTCCTGAATTTAAAATTTAATAACTAAAAGAAAACTTACTGAAAAACTGGCTATTATTAATCTCTGTAGCCCCTTAATTGGAAACCCAAATCCCATGACAAACTTTGGAAAATTCCTAATCTTTTAAAATTTCCTATTAAGGCAACGGCAGTCCAGAAAAGCCGTTGTGTTATTATACGCTGCTCCATCCAACCCATCCCGAAATGGAAAATTTTTATGCTAAACTCAATGCACAAATCAAACTAAAGAAACCTTGGACACTGTGCAACAGTTCTCCCCAATTCTATTTTAAAGGGCATAATATCTATTTACTGACTAACTGAAAGCTTTCTGATGCTCACTTTTGGAAGTTTTTCAGTTCCCTGAGACTATTCTCAACCCCCCATTGAATCAACTAATTTGCAAATTCAGGTCTGGTCCTGTTGAACCCCGCAACCAATTCTTTTTAAACTTTGGGTGACTCACTTTAAAAATCTGACTGTCCAAATAATTTCAACTACTACCCTAAACAACTGTAAACATTTTACATAAATTAACATCTGAAGATACAAACCACTGAACCAAAATTTTTACTGGGTTTCCTTTGGAAACGAGATGAATTTTTCCCTCTTAACAACTTCCCCTAAAAACAAACCCTTTCATGAGGCCCAAACATTTGCCAAATTCTATAACGGTCCTTTACCCTTTTAAAACCCGTTTTTTTAAAATTTTGGAAGGAAACCCGGCCAAAATACCAACCAAACAACCAAATTTTTAAAAAACCCTTTGAAAAATTTTTTCCAACTAAATTTCTTGAAAGGGGGCCCAAGGTTTGGAAAAATCAAAAAAGAGGCCCCACACACACATACACACACACACACACACACACAGACACACAGAGTTTCACAGCTTGATTTGAGAGAAATACATCTGTGGAGGGGTGTGTGTGGGGGAAAACAGCGAGTAAGCTCCCCAGGGAGGATCCATCCTAATGCTCGCAGCTTTTACAGATTCTTAGTTTCTCTGACCTGAAATAATTGTGAAAGCAGGTCTGATAACTGTAAGCTGAAACAATTAGAGTGTTGTTACAGAGTCTGAACAAAGAAAATCATTCATCCAGGGTCATCGTAGCCCTAGTGGTTGATTGTAACTGGACTTCTTATTTGAAGCTTGAATCAAACTCAAAGCTTCAAATAAGAAGTCCAGTTGCCCTCTCAATCAAATCCCTTAGGACATGCAGACTTTACAGTGGAGAATCCTGCATGGCACTGTGGCAGTGAACTCTTTTATTTCTGTCCTTGACTCTGCAGTGGAGGATGTATGTCCCTTCTGTGGTCAGAGAGAGACAGTACTCATAGTTTCTCTGAATGTGTACATTTGACACCTCTGTTTGCTCTGTTAGCCATCTTTGGTAGGTGTGGTGAATGTAATGCCAATTTATCATATAGCCATATATTCTCTTATCATACACTTGTATATTCTCATAAACTCATATATTCAATTCTGTGTGAAGTACATACAACTTGATCTGAAGTGACCTAATGTGCTGAGTATGCTGTTCATTGTGCTTTGTGAGGACACCTGCTTATGTCTTGGACAAAGACAGTCTATTCTTTATCTTTGTTGCTGTCCGGTGTCTCTGGAGCATAACTTACACTTTATCTCAGTTGCTCATTAATTTTATCACTTGACTTCCAGCTTGTTTTCTTTCCTGCCATCCCTGCAATCCTGGTATGAGAAAGAGACATCAAAAGCCCTGGGAACATGGAGCTTCTCGGGTCAGACTCTGTAGCATGGCATGCTGCGTGAGCTCTGTCCTTTCTGCAGAAAGTGATTACTCTGAAGATTTTATTTTGTAATAAAACCTCAAAGACAAAGATTGTCTAAGGAATTTTATTTCACTTCTCATCAGGTGGAAAGTGTTTTTCCACCACAAACTTGGCAACGAGGATGGGATTGGATGGGTGATCTGGACTCGCTGAAAAGACAGAAAGCTTGGCTGCAAAAGATTCCTCCTGTGGGTGAGAAGCTGTCCTCGGACGAGCCCAGTCATCGCTCCAATCCCGAAGGATTTAAAGGGAAAGAATCACATGGTGAGAAGTGTTTTGATGTTGTTTGTGGAGGTTACAGAGTTAATCAGAGAATTAAGAGTGTAAACCGTTATATCTCGTGATAAGTACTTGCAGACAGACGGGTCTTGGTTATTATTGTAGTATTTGAGGATTTCTGGTGTATCTGCTTGAAAAAAGTGGACCAGTTTATTCTGTGAATACAAGACACAAAATACTCAGAGATAAAGGTTGGGTAAAAGTCAGAGTAAGGAGTCCAAAGTGGAGCTTAACTCCCAAAATCCTCCCACCAATAATAAAATTGATGATTGAGAAAAATCCTGAAAGTATGAATCAATTTAAACAGTGGGTTGATTTGGGGTTTCCAGAAAATGGCAGCTTTAGCCTGAGACAATTAGACCAACTGAAGACATGTTTGGAGGCAAAAGAAAAAAAAAAAAAGTGCAGAGCAGCATGCAGCTTTGTCCAGACATAAACGAGAGAAGCATGAACGGTTTAAAGCAGACTGAAGGCATATAGCATGTGGAGAGAAGAGGGAAAGAAGGAGATAAAGAATTGAAAGTAACAAACGCAAAAGTACAAGACACATTCCTTACAGGAAAATGAAGAAACTAATACACTTTGTCCTTCTGTTCCTTCTGTGAGTCAATACGTCAAGGTGGATTGCGACCCGACTCCTGCTCTCCCGACCGCACCTCCACTGCCACATGAGCCTGGTGGGAGTCTGGGAACAGCAGAAGGATCCTCCAGACGTCTAGCAGAAACATCATCACCTCCACCAGCACCATCCTCATCCCCTAATTCAACCATGTCTAAACCTGATGCTTTACAGACCAGGACTGTGTCACAGCTGAGAGAAGAACTCCCACAGCTGGGTGAGAACACATCTGGCAATAAGGGACAAAGCTTGATTAAATGATCTCAGGAGGAGAAAGAAAGACAAAGTCGACAAGGATCTACACACGGCAGCCTTAACCATGTACAGGGGTGCTCAACCTATGGCTGGCGGACAAGGACATGGCCACGGCCGGCCACATAGAGGTCGGGGACGAGAACGTGAATATGGTGGAGGTGGACACTGGCAATATGACCCTAAACATCTGTTTTGAGTGTCATCAGCAAGGACACTGGGCTAAAGACTGCCCACAGAAGAATGTCTCTGTGCAAACTACAACTGCTGCAAAGTGAGTGCGGGACGGGGCGGGAGGAGAGGAGCAATCTGACCGCAGCAACACTGACTCACTGACTACAGGAGGTAACACACACACACACACACACTGCTTGCAATGAAGACCAGCTTTGCTCACACACTACAGGACATGTCAGCTGATTCACTACACTGCACAGCACATGTTTGAGAAGGGCCAGAAGAAAGGTTTGAGAAAGTTTGGAACAGAAAGCCACCTGAAGTGGAGAAATTGAATATGACATGTATTTATTGGACAAAGAAGGCTGCTGCTGTCTCTGTAGCTCTCTCTCATTCACAAGATGAACTGTTTGATGGTGCGTCTTCACACGTGTTGTTGGCAAAACCTGCCCACTGGACATGGCAGGAAATGGGACCATGGCTCCATGAGACAACAGACCCTCTCTGATTTCAGGCCCATGAATGGGGATCCCAGAACACTGTACAGCAAAAGGGCTGATGTATAGAAAACAAAACTTCCATCTACTGCCTTTGTCCACAGAACGATTTGCTTGATTCTTAATACACACACCACACCTTGCATGCTTTTACATGACACATCAGTTGACATGGCTGAACTATCTGAGGTGCCGCCTGTTTGTGGGCGTGCCACAAATATGACGTGGGGCTTATTGAGGGAGCCACACCTCTTGTAGTTCACCCAAAATCAGATTACAGACCATGCATGAGACAATATCCATTCAAACCAGAAGCGTTAAATGGTATCAGGCCTGTTTTTGATTCACTTTTAAAGGCTGGAGTTATAATCCCGCATGATGACTCCCTGTCAGAACACCAATTTTTCCAGTTAAGAAAATCAGAGACGCAGATCAAACCACTGAGTGGCGATTTGTGCAAGATTTGCAAGCAGCAAATGCTGCAATACATCCACGGGCGACTCAAGTTTCAAATCCACATACAATTCCACCTAATGCCACTCATTTTTCTGTCATTGATCTCACAAATGCTTTTTTCTCCGTTCCTGTTCATCCAGACAGTCAATTCTGGTTTGCATTTTCCTTCGATGGTAAAGGCTACACTTGGACTCGCTGTCCACAGGGATATTTCAAAAGTCCTGGAGTATTCCACAGTGCACTGCGTGACAATTTACAGAGCCTCCATTTGCCTCTAGGCTCTGTTTTGTTACAGTATGTTGATGATTTGATGATTTGTAGTCCATCACAGGAAGCATGTAAAACAGATACAATAGCATTGCTAAAACACCTAGCAAACAATGGCCATAAAGCTAGCTTGTCAAAACTGCAGTTTGTTCAGACTTGTGTTACATTTTGGGACGTGATCACAGCAGAGGGCAAATCTCTCTCTCCCAAACGTATTGAAGCAGTTCAATCTGTACCAAAACCAACCACCAAAAAGCAAATGATGAGTTTCTTAGGCATGACATCATATTGCAGACAGTGGATCCCAAATTATTCAGAGAGAGAGGCACCTCTCTTCCATGATTCATGGTAACAATCTTTGTGCACATGACAAACTGACTTGGACTGACGAAACTGACAGAGCCTTCACTGACTTAAAGGCTTCTTTGCAGGCTGCTCCCACACTGGGACTGCCAAACCCTGACCTTCCTTTTTACTCAGTTTGTTGACCAGAAGGACGGATACATGACCTCTGTTTTGACACTGGAGCATGGGGGTAGACTGAGAGCTGTAGCTTATTTTCCACCAAGCTTGATGCTGTTGCTGCTGGTCTCCCTCTTTGTCTGCGTGCTGTAGCTGCAGCAGAGAAGGCTGTGGTTGCATCACGTGATATTGTAGGTTATGGAGATTTGACTCTCAGGGTTCCTCATGCTGTTGCTCACATTCTGCACACACAGAAGACCTCTCATCTCTCTGCACAACGTTGGTTAAGATATCACACTACTTTTCTTGATATATTACTGTTAAAAGATGCAGTGTACTTAATCCAGCAACTCTCCCCCCAACTACAGCAGATGGAGAAGCACATGACTGTCTTCAGATTCTTGATGAGGTTTGCACACCCAGACCAGATCTTTCCACTCAGCCCATACCAAATGCAGACATGGAGCTGTTTGTGGATGGTTCGGGCGCCCCCTGAACGTGGGACACAGGTGCTGCTCGAGTGGGTTTTGCAATAGTGACACCACATGACATTTTGCTTCCCACTCAATTTTTTCCACCACACCTACTTTCTCTCTAAAACATTTTTCTTTGCCCAAAACCTTCCTGTTTACTCTCTTAAAAAAACCTCTGTCTCTTTTCCTTTCTCCCTTGGAATACACTCCCCCAACACCCTCTGATCAAGCTCCGCTCACCTCTGCTCTGTACTGCTCTGCAACATTATACAGAATCTACTCTCTCTTGCATTGGCAACCAAATCAACCCCTGCAAACACTAAGCAAGCAACTAACCAAACTACAATAGTAACATTAAGCAGAAATTATGCCATTCACATGCAGTTACTCATGCACATTCATCTGCACCATGGTGGCTTATCAGACGCTTGACTCACACTTAAACACACAACATGCAACTGAATTCAACTTGTCCGGGTCTCCCGCGCTATCTTACTTCAATATGTAAGTTAATCAGCTTTTAGTGTCAGATTTTATTCATATCAACAAGCAGATTTACTAGGTTCTTGTGCAATCAAATTTATGCTTATGATTAAATTTGTACCAGGTTCTTTTTAGGGTGAGTCTTGGTCTGAACCCTTACCACAAGGCGAGATTACACACTGCCTTCAGACACACACATAAATTATGCAGTTAAAAGTCTCTGCTTACCTTAAATTTGGTGCACTATGGTCTGGGATACAGGTGTAATCTGTGTAGGTCCCGATGGCTGGTGCCCCTCCTGGCTGGCTCGCCAAGCTGACTGAGTCAAAGTCCGGGTAAGTCCCCACACCTTCCATCATTTTTACAGTGTAAATATTTGGTGTGTTACAGACCAAGAGGAAAGTCTGACCATACCCCTTTGTTCCCTTATTTGTTTGTTTTGGGATGATCCTATTTGTGTTCTAAAATTTGGCCCTGGACCAGGGGTGAACCAGGTTCAAGGACAGGTCTGGGCATAACTGGGCATGTCCCTCTCCATTCCCTCCATTCGATTGGTGTAAAGTCAAACTTATCTTTTTGCTCCCTTGTTTTGCAGACCTGAGATCTACAGGTGTCTTCTTCTTGTCTCATATCAGCCACACTTGGTTTTTTAGTAGTATCTAGCTGTCTATGGACTACTTTTTAAAAAAACTTTTCCAGACTATCCCTTTATTAAATGCTACACATACTGTCTCAAAATGATGCAGAAAAACTGTTCCATGCTTTTGTTACTTCTAGGCTTGACTATTGAAATTCTATTATTAACCATTATTATCTAAAGACTCTCCAGCTGATTCTAAATCTTGCAGCGTGAGTACTGACAGGAACAAGGAAAATGTCAGTGTGGTGTGTTCAGAGTTGAAGTTGCTTTGTTGACAGTGACCACTGGAGGGCAGTGATCATGGTAGTTTCTTCTGTGAACAGTCCAGTTCCATCCACATTAATGTGAAGCCTGAATGTTTGTGTTGAAGACATCACTGTTGAAATGGACAATTTAGTTCCATTGAGCTCAGCTGATTCAACTGATCAATAATCAATAATAATGAAAACATCAAACAGCAGCAGAGTGTGTGTGTGTTCACACTGGGAGTCATGAGGAGGTTTCATGTTTTAATAACACTTCAGCATGTGAACTTCATTCTGACTGAGACTCAGTCCAACCAGTCACACTGCATATTTGGATAATGAAGAGACAACACACACACACACACACACCTCTCTGGACAACGCCTTGCAGTTTACTTTCACTTTGACCAAACTTTGTGGCGCAGATGATTTTCTCCATCTGAAGGTAAATGTCAGCAGTTTGAATGTTTTACTCATCAACACTCCTGTTGTTACCTGGGATTTCTGATGTTTGACTTATTGTGGGGTTTTTTTGCAGGTTTTTTGTGTGTCAGGAATGTGACAAGATACAAAAAAAAACATCAGGCCAACAGAAAACTAAACTGTGAAATTAGACATTTTCCTCTGCTAGCCAAAACAACATGGTTCTGCCATGTACAAGGGGTGATGGTGTTATTAATGGTGTGAGATGTTAATAACTTTTGTGGTATTTCTGTATAAGGTAATAGAAAATTGCAAGTCAGCACTGTCTGAGAAAAAGGACAACATGGGCCTTCATGCAGTCATCTGCTATCTTGGCCTCAAAGGCCACCCAAGGCCTGATTTGACCTGATTTGGCCCTCAGACTTCTACCTCTTGCCCATTATGAAGAAGGTCACCATTTTAATAGTGACGATGAGCTATGGACTTTCAGGAGGTCCAAGATGCCTTCTTCTACAAAGAAGTGATCTTTATGCTCCACAACCACTGGACTAAGTGGGCAGATGTAGGAAGGGATTCTGCTGAAAGTAAATGTCCTAGGTTTTATAAAACTGACTCCTTCCACCTTAGACCAAAGATTTACCAATGGCCCTCTGTATGTACAGAAAAGTTTCCAAATAAGTTACGATGATTGGTAATAATTCCTAGTTATCAATGTATATATCACCATGAACGCAAAACTTTCATTTTGGTTTCAAAAGGAACATATTGTTTGGGATGTAGTGAACTTGACTGGGGCCACAAGAGACAAGGAGGCGTGGCTTCCAAAACCACAGTGCAAGCTTTCCAAACAAATATGCCAGAAGGTGAGTGGGCTGGAAATGTGACATCTAAAATCAATATACTCCTCATTCTAACAAATAGTGTTTTCCATTGTGGAGGTACCATCACATTAAGCCATGCTGTGAACAGCCACTATCACTAAAGCTGTGCTGGAACGCTGCCAGTGTTTCTTCCACTTTACTGCACAGCAAACTGATTTGTTCATCTGAACCACTAATAAAGTGATGCTAACTCACTGAGAAACACATTTCATTTTCTTACAACCTTTCCTAGTTTAAAAGAAACAGCAAAAGTTTGCTTTGCATTAGTAGTAACATAACAGCTGTGATGTGGCTGAAAATGATCAGTAAACAGTGAAATAATTTGTGATTTTAATCCCCAATTTCCCAAAATTAAAAAAATTTTTTCCCAAAAACCTTTAAAAAGGTTTTTAAAAATTTAAAACTGTTTTAGTACCCTCTTTAATTGTTTTTTTCCCCTTTAAATTAAATTTCAAAATTTTTAAAGTTTAAATTTTTTTAAAAAAAAAACCCAAAAAAAAAAATTTTAACCCCATTTGGGGGGCCCCTTTTTTAAAAAGGGGGGCAGACAGAAAAAGGGTAAAATTTTTTATTAGGGGGGAACCTTTTTTTAAAAAACGATCATTTTTGGCCAGTTTAACCCCGGGAAATTTCAAAGCAATAAATTTTTAGCCGAAAATTTAAATTTGGGTGTTTGGGGGCCCCATTTTCAAAACTTTTAGGGGTTTTGGGGAAAATTTCCCAAACGACCCCCAAAGGGGTTTTTTTTTGGGGAATTTGCATTGGGGGTTTTAGTCCTTTTTAAATTTTTCCCCGAAATAGCCAAACCTTTTTCCCAAAAGGGTTTAAAAAAATTTAAAATTTCCCCTTTTTAAAAAAAAATTTGAAAGTTTTTCCCCCTTTAAAGTTTTTTGGCCAACCCCCCCTTTTTCTGACCCAAAATTTTTAAACAGATTTTTTTTTTTTGGGGGGGGAAAACTAAATTAACCCGGGGCCCTTTCTTTGGGTTTAGGGACCAAAAAGGGTTTAAAAAATTTTTTAAAATTAAAGGGTTCCCCGATTTAAAATAAAAAAGGGGGGAAAAAACCCCCAAATTAACAATTTTATTTTGTTTTAAGGGGCCCTCCAGAAATTAAAATTTTTTAAATTTTGGGGGGAAAGGGGGGGGTCGGGGGCATTTTTTTTTTTTTCTCATTTTTTTAACCCCTTTTTTCCCGGGAAATTTTATTCAAAAAAAAGGGGTTTTTTCCGGGCCTTTTTGGGATTTCTCAGTTTCCCCCTTTAAAAAGGGGCTTCCGGTTTCCCCCTTTTTCCCCCCTTTTGTGGGGAAATGCCCCCCAAAATTCTTAAAAACCATTTCCCAAAAATTAAAATTTTTCTAAAACGAGAAAGTAAAAAAATTTAATAAAGATTTCCGTTTCTATTAAAGGGAATTTTGGGAAATACCTTTTAAAAACGGAAATCAATTTTTCCCCCAAAAAATTTTTGGGTGAAACCCCTTTTTTAAAAAAATCAAATTTTTAAAAGAAATTTTTGAAACCAAAAAAACCCAAAAGGGGTTTCCAAATGTAAAAAACCCACAGGGTTTTGTTTGGAAAACCCCTTTAATTTTAAACGAAAGCCCCTTTTTTAACCGGGGCCCCGGTTCCCAAAAAGGGGGGGGAAAAACATTTTGTTAAAATTTTTTTTCCTTTTTTTTCCCCCCAAAAAACAGCCTTTTTCCCCTTTAAAAAAAAACCCCTTGTTTTTTTCCCCAAAACTAAACCAAAAAAGTTTTTTTTTAAAAATTTTTTAAAAAAGGGAACCCAAAAATTTCTTTATTAGGATTTTTCCGAAAAGGGAAAATTTTACTTATTCAACGAAAAATTTTAAAAAAACTTTAAAAAGGGGGGAAAAAATCATATTGCCCCAAATTTTCCTTTAAATCCTTCCATTTTTGGCCCCCACAGGGTTGGGTTTTTTTAAATTTTCCCCGGGGCAAAATTTTAAATTAAAGGGTTTAAAATTTTTAAAGGAAAAAGGGGGGAAAAATTAAAAAAATGGCCTTGGGGTTTTTTTTAAAAATTTTATTTTTCCCCCCCAAAAAATTTCGTTTTTTGGGGCAAGGGTTTTTTTTAAACTTTTTTTTTTCATTTCCCCCTTTTTAAACCAATACCCCTTTTTCATAAAAGGGCCCAAAAAAAAGAAAACCGTTTTAAACAATGAAATTTTAAAAATTTTAAAAAAGGGAAAAAAGAAAAAAAAAAAAACCCCAAAATTTTTTAAAAAAGTTTTTAGGAAAACTTTAAAATTTTATTGATTTTTTTTAAAAAACCCGAAATTTATTTAAAAATAAAAAGGGAAAAATTTTTTTTTTTTCTTTTTAAAAATTTTTGGTCCCCCAAAACATTTTTATGGGATTGCCCTTTTAAGGGCCCCCCCACTGAAAACCAAAAACTTCTGGGGTGTAAAAAAAATTTTTCAGCATTAAATTTTTTTTAAAAAAGGGGCCCCTAAAACCCATTTTTTTTTTGAAAGAGAAATTTTCTCATTTTTTTTTCTTATAAATTTTAAAATTTATTTTTTAAAAGGAACCCTTTCCATAAAAAAATTTTTTAATTGCCCCTTTTTTAAGTTTTTTGGGTCCTTTCAAATTTTTTCCCTTTTTTTTTCAAAAAAAAAAAGTTTTTTTTTAATTTAAATTTAAAACTAATTTTTTAGTTTAACTTTTTTGGGGTTTCCCAAAAAATTTCCGGGGAAAAAAAAGGTTTTTTTTTTTTTTTGGGGTTTATTCTTTTGGTTTAAAAGATTTTTAAAACATTTTTTTAAATTTTTTTTAAATATTTTTACTTTAAAAAAGGGCTTTGGGAAACCCAAAATTTTAAAATAAATTTCTTTGAAACCCTTTGGGAAATTTTTAAAACCCCTTTTTCCCTTTCCCTTTTGAAAAAAACCTGTGCCCTTTCCTAATTTTTTCCGGGTTTTTTCCCGGCCCCTTTCTTAAAAACCCTTCCCCCCCTTTCCCCCCATTTTTTTTCCCTTTTCTTTCCCCCCCGGGCCCCCAAAAATTTTTTTCTTTTTCGTTTTTAATTTTTCCCTTTGGGATTTTTTCCCTTGCTTGTTTCCTTTTAAACTTTTCTGAAAATTTAAAATTTTTTTTTCCCGTTTATTAAAATTTTGCCCCACCCTTTCTTTTTATTGGGCTCCGTTAAAACCCCAAAAAAGCGGGAATTAAAAGGGGTTTCCCAAAAGTAAAAAGGGGAAAAGGGTTTAGGAAACCCAAAACCGGGTTTAAAAAGGAACCAAAAAAATTTTAAAAACAAAAAACCCAATACAAGAAACCAAAAAAATTTTAGATTTTCCCTTTCCCCCCAAACCGGAAAAAAGGGGGTTTTACATTTTTGCAAAAGACCATTTTCTTTAATTTAAAAAGAAAAACCTAAAAATACTTTTTTTGGAAAAAAAAATTTGTCGGGAGGCAACCCCATTTTGAACCAAAATTTTTCCTTTTTTTGTCCTTTGTTTGGGAAAACACTTTTGTTTGGAATGTTTTTTTCAAGAAGTTTTTTCCCCTTTTTTCCCCCATTTCCCTTTCCCTTCTTTCCTGTTAAAGGGGTTTTTTTTTTTCCCCCTTTTTTCCTTTACAAAACTGGTTTTGGGGTTTTTGTTTTTGGGGTCCCCACCCTTTCCCTTTAAACATGTGTTTCCCAAAAATTTAAAACAATTTAAAAATTTAGGCCCTTTTCCAAAAAAATTTTTTGGAAAAAAAAAAAAAACCTAATTAAAATTTTTCCGGGTTTTCATATTTTTAAAAAAAAACTGAAATTGTTTTAAATTTGGGCCCCAAAAAATTTCTTGTTTTAAACCCCCCCCTTTTTTTCCCAAAGCCCGCCCGAAAGTTTAAAAAAAAAGGGGTTTTGTTTTGGGGCCCTTTTGGGGACTTTTTCCCGAAATTTCCCTTTTTTTTTTAAAGCCCCCCTTTTTGTTAAAATTTAAAAAAATTTAAAAAAATTTTAAAAATTTTTTTTAAAATTTAAGGGTTTTCCCCCTTTTAAATAACTTTCCTTTCGGGTTTATAAAGGGAAAGGGGTTAAAATTTGTTAAAAAAAAATTTTCTCTAAAAACCAAAAAAAATTTTTTCCTTTAAACCCTGTTTTTTAAACCCTAGGGTTTTTAAAAAATTTTTTGGTCCACCCATTTTTTTAAAAATTTACTGAAACATTTTAAAGTAAAATTTTTTTTTGAAAAATGTTTTGAACTAAATTTTTCCCTTTATAACTAAATTTTAAACTGGTTTTAAAAACAAGGGAATGAAAACTGCCCTTTCTTTTAGGATTTTCTTTTTAAATGTTTTTTTTTTAAACCCACAGGGGAGGGGTTTTCCCCAAAATCGGTCCCTCCTTTAACCTCAAATGAAATTTCCCCAAAAACCCTTTTCCCCAAACCAAATTTGTTTAAAAAAATAAAAAAGGTTAATTTTTTTTTCTTTTTCTTCAAAAGGCAAAGAAACCCAACAATAAAGAAAACAAAAAAAAAAATTTTTTTTTTTTAAAGAAAACCCATTTTTCCCAAAAATTTGTTTTAAAAGGGGTTTTTTTCCGGGCCCCCGAACCCTTTTTGCCCCCTTTAAATTTCCCCCTCTTTCCCAAACGGGGTTGACCAAAAAAACCCCTTTTCCCACCCCCCCCAAAAAAGAAAAATTTCCCCTTTAAATTATGTAAAGGGAATTTTTTAAAAAAATTCCTATCAACCCCAGTTCTTGTCACACCTTTTCCCCCCTGTTTCTTTAATCAGTAAATTTTTTTTAAACCATCAAAAAGGGGAAATTAAAACCCCAAAAAATTTTTAAAACAGGAAAAGACTTTGTTTGGGCCTCAAAAAAAAAAATTTTAAAAAAATTTTAAAAAAAATTTGGTTTAAATTTTACAAAACGTAAAAAAACTGAAAAAAATATTTTTTTTTTCCCTTTTTTTCTTTTTCTTTAAAACAAAAAAAAAATTTTTTTTTAAAAAAAAAAACAAAGGGTTTATTTTCCCATTTTTTTTTAAAACGAAAACCCCCCTTTTTTTTTTAAAAAAAGACCCCCAAAAACGACAACCTTTAAAGTTTCGGCGGGGAAAAATTTAAAATGTTTTAAAACTCGGGTTTTTCCAATAAAAAATTCCCTAACATTCTTTTTCCAGAATTTTAAAATAATTTAAATTGGGAAAGCAAAAAGGAAAAAAAGGGAAAAATTATTAAAAATTTTTTTTAATTCTTTATAAAAAAATTTTTAAAAATTGTTTCTTTGGGGAAAGGGGTTTTTTTTAGTCCCCCCCATGGAAAAAAACGAAATTTTTTCCTAGGAAAAAACAGAAAGAAATTCACAGTTTAAAAAAAAAATTTTTTTAAAAAAAAATTTTTTAAAATTTTTTTTCCCCAAATGGAGGCCTTCCCCAAAAAAACAAAAAATTTTAAAAAACCCCAAAAAGGGAAAAAGGGGTAATTAAAAAAATTTTCGTTTTTTTTAAAAAAATTTAAACAAAAAGAAAAATAAAATTTTTCCCAAAAAATTTTTTTTAAAAAATTCGAAAAAATTTTGAAAAGGAATCCCAAAAAATTTCCCAAAAAAAACTTTACCTTTTCCCCCCCAACCCCCCTAAAGGCCCTTCCCCAAAAAAAGCCCCTCCCGCATTAAAAGGGGTTGCTGTGCTTTTCCCCTCGTTTGGAACAGGGGCGGTTTTTTTAACTGGGCATAAAAAAAAAAAAACTTAAATTTTTTAAAATTTGGGTTTTTTAAAAAAAAATTAAATTTTTCCTCCCTTTTTTCATTGGTTTTTCCCTAAAAAAGGGTTTAAAGAAATAAAAAAGGAAAACAAAAAAAACCCAAAAAGGACTAACTGAAAAACACTAACCAAACAAACTTCAAAAAAAATTTCCAAAAAAAAGAAAATTAAAAAAAATTTCGGGAATTTTAAAACTTTTGAAAAGGGAAAAAAACCAAAAGGCTTTTTGAAAAAGTTACCTGGCAAAAATTAAAATTTTTGGGAGAATTTTTAATGCCAAAAATTTTGAAAAAATTTTCAAAAATTTTTCCCGGGGGGTTAATTTTTAAAAATTAAGGTATTGGCAAATTGTCCCTCCTTTGGGGGAAAATTTACGGTTTGGGAAGAAAATTTTTTTTTTTATTTAAAATTTTGGACAAAAAGTAACCCCATTTGCTTTCTCCCATTTTTTGGTTCCCCCAAAATTAATTGCCTGTTTTGGGCTTTGTTCAAGGGCCCCCGGGTTTTTAAATTTCAGTTTTAAAACCCTTTGAATTTTTAAAAAATTTTTTTTTTGAAAAACCCACCAACAATGCAAGATTGGGTTTTTTAAAGTTTTTCCCCAAAAACCCAACCCCAAAAATTTTTTTAAAAAAAAAAATTTTGGTTTAAAAAAATACGGTTTTAAAGGAAAAGGTAAAATTTAGGGGGGAAAACTTAATTAAAAGTTAAGCAATCTTTTTCCCAGAAAAAAAATTTTGGGGAAATAAACTGAGGGGAAGGGAATTTAAAACAAGAGGTTTTGATTTTTCTGGCGGTTTTTTAATTTAGAAAAAAAAATTTTTTAAATAAAGTGAAAATTTTTAAAAGAGGTTTTTTACCCCAAATAAAAAATTTAAGCCCAAATCAAAAGGACGATTTTGGAAAAATTTTGGGGTTTTTTACCCAAATTGAGGAACTTTAAAAATTAAAATTTGGAAAATTTGTTTAAAGCAAAAATTTAAAGTGGGTAAATTTTAAATCAAATTTTTTGTTTAAATTTGGGTTCTAAATTGTTTTTTTTTTCCCCAAAAATTTTGACCCCCAAAAATGGAAGGAAATTTTTGTTTAAAAAAAGGGGTTTTTAGTTTAATTTGGGCCCCAAATTTTTCTTTATTGGTTTTGTTTGAAAGAATTTCCCCCTTTTCAAAAATTTGGTATAAAAGGAAAAAAATTTAAAAGGGTTTTTTTGTTTTTTTGGGTTTTTTTAAAAAAAGTAAAGTTAAAACAGGTGGGGGTTAAAATTAAAGTTTAAAACCCCCCAAATTTTAAAAATTTTTAAATTTTAAAAATTGGTTAAAAATAATGGGGGTTTTTAAAAATTTGTTTAAAACCCCAAAAAAATTTTTTTTTTGGGGGAAAAGTTTTTTTTTTTAAAAACCCCTTTTAAAAAAAAAAAACCAAATACTTGGAAAATTTTAAAAATTTTTCCCCTTTATTAAAAGGGGTTTTTAAAAATTTTTCCCAAACAGATCTTTTTTTCTGGTTTTATTTTTCCCCACAGGTATTTAAACGGAAAAAAAAGGGGGAAGGTTTTGAAGTAAAAAAGAATTTTCAAACCTAAAATTTGTGGGGGGATTTTTTTTAAATTTTGTAAAACTTTTTTTTTTCATTCAAAGTTTTTGACAGATTTTAAATAATTTTTTTGAAAAGGATTTAAAAAAAGGGTTTTCCCAATAAAAACCCCAAGGTTTTCAAAAAAAGCCAATTAAAGGGGTTTGAAAAAGGGGTTTTTAATTTATTTTTTTGGGCCGGAGAAGGGGGGGAAAATTTAAATTTAAAAAAGGGTTTTTTTTTAATTGTTTAAATCCCTTTTTTAAAACCAAAAATTTTTAAAAACTTTTTTTTAAAAAAAAAAAAGGGAAATGGGGAAAAAAAATTTCAAATTTTAAAAGTGGGGGTTTTTAAAAAAAAGGGGAAAAAATTTTAAAAAAAATTTTTAAAAAATTTAAATTTTTTAAACCTTTTCAAGTTTTTCAAGAAATTGGGGGAAAAATAAATTAAAATTTAAAGAAAAATTTCCGGGGGGGTTTTGGGTGGGTATTAAATTACTAATTTTAAAATAAAAAAATTTTTTTTAAAATTAAAAACATTTTGTTTTTTGGGGCAACCAAAAAGGGAAAAATTTTTTTTTAAAAAAAAATTTTAAAAAAAAAACCCCAAAAAAATAAAATTTTAACAAAAAAGGGGTTTTTTTTTTCCAATTTAAACTTTTTTAAAAGGGAAAAATAAAGCCGGTTTTTTTAAATGAAATTTTTTTAAAAAAATTTTTAAACAACCCAGGGGTTTTAACAAAATTTTAGTTTTTGGGGGGTTTTAAAAAAATTTTTTAAACAAAAAACATTCTTAAAAGATATTTTTAAATTTTTCCCTTTCTTTTTTCCCAAAAAAGGGGGGGCCCAAAAAAAAAGGGGTTTTGTACTTTTTTGGGTTATTTGGTTTTTTTTGGGGTTTCCAAAACCCCCCAATTTTTGTCTTTTTTTTTTGGGATTTCAAAATTGTGAAAAATTTTTAAAACGGGGGGGGTTTAAAAAATAAAAAAAGTTTGGAAAATCTTTCCTCCCGGGGGGGTCCAAAAAAGTTGTTTTAAAAAAATTTTCCTTTCCCCATTTTCCCCCTTTTTTTGGGAGTTTTTTTTTTTTTAAAAAAATTTTTTAATTTTTTTAAAAAAATCGGGGGGTTTGGCCGGTTTATTTCCCAAAGATCATTCCCCGGGAAAAAATACCTTTTTTTTTTTTCCCCCTTTTTACCAAAATCAAAATGGGGTTTCCCACTTTTTAAACCTTTTTGGGTTTTGTTAAAATATAGATTTTGGGCTGGGGTCATAGGCCCCAATTTTAAAACCCTTTTTAAAAACTTTTGTTTTTTTTTTTAACCCTTTGGGAAATTTGAGATTTTGTTTTAGGGGTTTCCGTTTTTTTAAAAAATTTGGGTTTTTTTTTTTCCCTTTAAATTTTGTTTTATTCCTTTTTTATTTTAACAAAGTTTTGGGTTTTCTCCCCCCTTTTTGTTTTTCTTTGTTTCTTTGTGTTTTTGGCCTTTCTTCTTACATTGCCGTTATACTTCCCAATTGCCTTTAAAAAAAAATCTTCATTAAATTTCTGCATGTTTTAAAAGTTATCGATCCTGCTTTTACTTGGAAACCCCATCTATTTTAAAATCCCACTTCATGCAGCTGAGTGCCACAGACAAAAGGGCCCCCAAAAATTTCCTTCCCATTTCGGGGACAACCTGGACCATCACCAGCCATTTTACTAGAATCCTTTAATTCCATAAATACCACAATGGAAAGACTTTGTTTTTATCATGGCGAAGAATGGCACAAGTTTTACTATATTTGGTTTGATTTACCAAAGGTGTAATAAATCAAAACCAATTTGTTTTTTTTTTGCCAGATCCAAGAGGTTGATATCAATTTCACGTAAAAAATCAACTCTGTTGGAAATTTCAAAAACAGTGGGTCCATTTAAAAAATTTCCATCAAAAACAAAAAAAATCCACCCTTCATGCCTGGGGGCCTCTCATAAATATTGCAATTGTTTTTTGGAGGGAAGCAGCTGCCCCAAATTTTTTCCCCCCAGGTTGTAAAAAACAAAAAACCCAATGGTAAGGCCGGGAGTTCCGTTTAAATAATTATTTTACAACTTCTCGGGTTCAACTGGTTCTAACAGTTCTTTGATGGTTTATCCTGAAAAAGGGGTAAAAATTTTTACAGAAAGATCAAACCCGGCCAAATATTCCATTAACTCTTTTACCCATAGAAATTCTAATCCCCAAAATTTTTTTTTTGGGTGCCCCAATAATCGCCCTGATATTGTGGACCCATCCCATTTGGTTAACAGCTCAAAAGAAACAAAAAAAAAGTACAATTATTTTTTTTAACAGAAATCTTTTTAGAAAAAGTTATTATATCTTAAACAGTTTAAGGTATCACTTTAGTATTATTCCAAGTGCCATTATTTTCTAAACCTCCCATATCAAAAAATTTTTTGTATTTAAACCCATGTTCATTAGGGCATTTTGCTTTTTTTTAATTTAAATTTAAATTTTTGGTTAAAATACGTTAATGATCAAAAGACATTTTTCTCAGAAAATGCCTGTGTTATGTTTAAAGGAAAAAAGATCCCAAACCGCGAAAAAGCACCTTGCCTGCCCGTCCTGGGTGATTTTTTCCAAAAAAACCCTCATGACTGTGTTTTAGGTTGTGGTTTTTGTGGGTGCATTTTCCTACATCAATTTTATTAATTTACCAAATGATTTTGAAAAATTTCTTATTTATAACAAAAAATCTTAGATTTTTTAAATAATTTAAAAATTAAAAAATAAATAGGTATTTTTATTAGGATGGGATGATTTTTGTTAAAAGATTTAACCCATGAAAGTTTAATCTTTTAAATATCTTTTTTAGGGGTTTTTTTGAAGTTTTTTTGCACAAAAATTTTTTTTAAACTGAGACATATTAATTTGTTTTTTTTGTGTTTTTTAAGAAAAACAAGTCTGTTGTTGATGTTGACGCCCAGACACATAATCCAGAACCCTTTGGGGAAACAAGCCCTACAAATTTTGAAAAAAAAAAAATAAAACCCCAGGATGTCTCTCATCTCTGATTTTTTGTAGCCAGAAGAGCATTCATTGATTCAAATCCGTTCATGAAAAAATAAAAGGTTCAAAAGGGATATCCTTTTTTGGAGGCGGGGAATGAACAGGTTGACGTGTTTAAAAAACCTTGAAAACCCCAATTTTAAAAACCAATTTCTGATATTTTTATTTCAAATTCATAATTTTTGTTGAGGGTTGGTTTTCCTTTTTTAAAAGGAAAATACAATTTTCATCAAACTAAAGGGGAGGGAGCTTCGCCAAAAGGGGGCGTTTTTTTAGGGAAAAGGCAGCCCAATGGGAATGGAAAAAGGTAGGGTTTTGGTGTTATTGGGAATGGGGTTTGGGAATTTTTCGGCATGTTAATTTAAGTACATGAGCTACTTTTGTCATAGTTTTAAAATTCAAATTAAATGTTTTGTCTGGTTTTCCATTTTTTGGTTTTGTTTTTTTAAAATTCCCCCCAATGTATCAATCAGTTTTACTTCCTGCCCTTTTTTTTTCCCCGGGTTGAAATTTTCCCTAATTTTTTTCCCAAAATTTTCCCCCTTACCGGGTTTAAAGAAAAGGGAGCAAAAAAATTTTTACTTGAAAAATTTTCCCTCCCATCCCGTTTTAGTGGGCCCCTGCCTCCTATTAGGAATAGGGAAACCATTTTAAAAAAGACAAGCTTGCTGGGGTCCTTATACCTTTACTATTATCCCCCACCTGACTTATAAAAATTTTACCACCCCTTTTTCAGTCATACAGAGGGGGGCCCTCGACAAAACCCATGAGAGAATTCCATCGCCTTCGAAAGAATTTTGGTGGAAGACTGCTCTAAAAGGGCACGGAAATACGATCATAATCAAATTCAAGTTTCATTCCTTTGGAAATTTTTCTTTTAAAGCAAAAATTTTTTTTAAATTTTTTTTTTTTTTGGGTTTTTTTTTCCGCCCCCGCGGGTGTGGACGAGGCGGGCACCACTGCCCCCCTTTCCCCGGAGTCAGGGCAGAGGACAGAGCAGCCATGGCACCCCCTGGGGGTTTCCCCGGGGCAGGCGCACGCAGGTTGTTGGGGGGGAGCTGTCGCAGGGATAAAAAGCACAAGTTGTGCCCAATCTGTGAAGCTCAACCCCCCCAAGAGTTTTTTTCACCCTGTTTTTAAATTGGTCAACCCTTTAAACCACGGGGTCAGGGTTGGTGGGGGGGGGACAGTGCTCCAGTTTTGCGGGTGCGGGGAGGTGAGTTTGGGGGTGCGGGATTGTAAACGGAGTCCCGGGGGCGGGGGCTGGCAGGGTGGTTTTTTGGTTGAGGTCCAGAGTTTTTAATTCCCCTTTTGGCCTTTGGCATGAGCCCGCTTTCCCTGTAAGAGAATAAAATGATTAAACAAAATGGAAATAAGAATTTTATGTTTCCATGAAATTGTGAAAGTGATCATCCCGGGGTTTCCCCCATGGCAGAGATAGGTGTTTGTCCAGTCTTAGTCTTTCTGTGATCCAGTCTTTAGGGCAATGATCCCCCAATATCTTAGATAGGAAGGGACAGAATGTCCTCCACTCTGGGCATTGGTCTTTGTTGGGGTACGAAGGGGGTGGCAATGTAAAATGTTTGAAATCTATATTGATTTCAGATATTCTTTTTGGAAACCGCCCCACATCCAGGATAGTGACCTTAAACATCCACATGAAAGAATTAAATTACATCCAGGAAGACACGCTAACCCCGGGATAATGACTAAATCTACATGGAATATTCAGATTTTCTCATCCGATAGACCTTATCATCTATAAAAGAATGTAGAGCTTATCCAGGAAGACCCACATCCGGGATAGTATTTAAAACACCAAATGAAAGAATTTTAGATAGCCATCCGGGAAACACGTCAACCCCAGGTAATGACCATACATCCATAAAAGAATTTTGATATGTTACATCCAGGGGGGCCCCTAAACCCAGGATAATGCCCTTTTAAAATCTACATGAAAAAATATGCGATATGTCTAACCGGGAAAATGCCCCTTATAACCACGGAATGTCAGATATGTTTTTTAACAGGAAGAGCACGCTACACCCTTTGATGATGCCCTTTAAAAAAAAAATCTACATAAATAATTGGGTTTACCTTCATAGTCACCGGGTGATAACTGGAAAAAAGTCCTTTTTAAGGGGCTGAGGTTACCCCCCTTTTGGAACCCGGGGTGACACCAATTTTTTTTCCAAAAGCACCGCCCCTTTTCAGGAATTTGACCTCAACATAAGGCTTTAAACGGATGAATTTGGGGTAAGGGACACAGCCCGCCCGGAGACTTAGGAAGACGGGGACTTTTTAGGAGAATAGGGGGAAGTTCAAGTTCGGGAAAGTACCACCGGCAAATTAATTTTTCAAGAGTCTTCCCCAAAAGGGAAATTTTTGGGTGTGAAAATATTGATCCCCTTGCCATCTAGTGGATAAAAA
This sequence comes from Toxotes chatareus, assembly GCA_016801885.1. Lineage (NCBI taxonomy): Eukaryota > Metazoa > Chordata > Actinopteri > Toxotidae > Toxotes > Toxotes chatareus. Next base: position 77,735 of record JAFBJY010001251.1, on the reverse strand, counting down.
AAAAATGAAAAAAGTCCTTTTTTTTTTAAAAGGGGTTTTTTTCGTTAAAAAAACCAAAATTGACATTAAACCTTTGGTAATTACCGGAAGTGTGAAAAATTATTTTTGCCTTTTTCGCCCAAAATTATAATGTAAAGGGGTGTTAGTAAAATCATAAAACGGCCCGGGGAAAAAGCCGTTTTTTAAAACCCTAACGGACAAAAAGGGTTAGGCGGGGTCCAAGGGTCAGAGGGGGGTTGTTTCAGGACGGGGTGTTTTTTTTAAATGATTTTTTTTTTCTTTGTTTCTACCTTTCTCCTAAAGAAACACTTCCATTTGCCTGCACTGCGTAAAAGACAAAAAAAGCCTGATTTGTTTGATTGTTTAAACTGCTAACACTTAAAATTAGGGCAAAAGTAATTTTAGCAGTGTTCTTTAATTTTTAAAATTTTTCCAAAACTTATAAATAGGAGAATAAGTTAACTGCCATTAAAATGACATTAAATATTTACTGTATTAAAATTTAAAAGGTAAAGCCTAAAAAAATAACCTGTAGTTCAACTGCTAAAAAAGGGGTTTTTTATTATTATTTTTTCTATTTCCAAAATGCTTTTGTCACCATCTATAAGCCCCATCTTCATTGTGATTGGGGTCCAATTTGGGGAAAAGAAAAAACCTCCATCTGAAAAACAAGAACAAAAAAAAAGGGACCCCCACCAGAGTGTAAAAGGTGATATAGTAAAGCATGCAACTGATTCAAAAGGGGCAAAATAATTCATAAAGGTTTACATTAAAGGGTCAGAGGGCACGTTTCCCTTTTTTCGGGTTACACTAGCCCCCCCACCACTGAGAAGCCACCCAACCCCAAAAAAAAGGAGGTTAAATTATATAAAATATTGTTGATTTGTGTTTAAAGAGCACTGCAAAATTTTTGCTAAAAAACTATTGGGGGCAAAAATGGAATTAATGTTCCCAAAACCCACTGCATGGTTTGCAAAAAATTTCTGTGAATGCAGTTTTGGGCATTGAAAGGGGGTTTAACACCCTGTGTTTCCCCTGGGCAAAGAAATAATTACCAACTGCATTGTATTAAAGGTGTTCCAATTTCACATTTATACAAATAGACGAGTTGTACAGGTAAAAGTAAAAATCAGTGAACGCCAAAAATTAATCTCAGATTGTTTTTTTTTTGTCTATTTTGCCGAAAACAGTAAAATTTTAAATTATACAAAAGATATTCTTTTCAAGACAGAGGATGGGGATCACCCTCAAATTTAGAATAAACTAAAAGTTATTTAAAAAAAAAAATTAGTTGTATTTCAGTCCTAGTTATTTATTAAACTTATAGTTAGTCAAATTATTCTATAAAAATTTTGCTTAAGGATTAGCCCTTATGGGGCCGCTCGACAACTGAATCATTCCCGGGCAAGGCCGGGGCTGCTGGGAATCCATGTTTAAAAACCCTTTCTTTTTTCTTTCTTTTCTCCTCAGCCCCCTCTCAAATGTATTACCTTTTTTATGTCATTAACTTGTGTCCTCTCGTCCAAGTCCGGTTTTTGTTTTCTCTTTTTTTTCTGTACCTTTCGAGGTATTCTGGCTCCGGAGCTGTTTCCTTGGTCCGGGGCCTCCACCCACCTCCCATTTTGTTTTACAATGATCCTTTTCTTACCGTTTAATGTTCCATTCTCCCGAAAAATTATTAATTTTTTTTAATATTCAGACTTAATTTAAAAAAACCAGTCATGAAGTTTTTTTCTGTGCCTTTTTCCCTATTATAACTGTAATCTGCTGACATACATTACCCAAAAATGTTCACTAACTGTAATGTAAATGCTGCCCCATAATATTGTCCATTGTCGGGACCTCATCTTTTTTTATTTTCCCCTTCCAAAAAGTGTTGGGAAAAAAAAATTTTTTTTTTTTTTTCCCATTTTAAACAAAGCCCCAAATTTTTTAAATGTGCCCTTTTTAAAATTCCAAAAAAAAAGAACCCAAAAAGGTTTGATTTTTTTTTTTTAAAAAGGTAAAAAAAAATTAAAACCGGGGGAAAAAAAAGGTTTTAATGTTTTTTGTTTTGGTTGTTTTAACCCCCCCTTTTTGGGGAAAAAACCCCGTTTTTAGAAGACCCCTTTTTTTTTTCCCCTTTTTTTTCCTACAGCCCCCCCCCTTTTTGGTTTTTTGGGTTTTTAAACTAATGGGGCCCCCCGGGTTTTAAAACCCTTTTCCCCCATTTTTTGTAAATAATTTTTTTTAATTTTCCCTTCAGTTTTTAAAAAACCAAAATTTTTCCCAGGGGAAAAACCCCTTGGCAGCCCCAAAAAAAAAAGGGGCCAAAAGGGGGCCCCCCCCCCAAAAAAATTTAAAATTTTTTAAAAAACTTTATAAAAAAATTCTTCCCAGATTTTTTTTCCTTCTTTTCCAAAACCAGCCCCCCGCTAAAACCTTCCAATTTTTGAAATTTTTTAAAAAAATTCAGGGGAAAAAATTTTTAGTTTTTGAAAGAGGGAAAAACAAAAAAAAAAAAAAACACTTTTTTTTTTGGTTTTTGCTAAAAAGGGGACTTAAAAGGTTTTTTCCCCATGGCTTTGTTTTATTTAAAAAAAATTTTTTTAAAAAACTTTTTTTGAAAAAAATTTTTTTTTCCAAAAAAGGGGTTTTTAGCCAACATGAAAATTTTTTTCCCCTGTCCACCTGTGTTTTTTTTTGGGCCTCTTTCTTGACCTTTTCGTTTTTTGGGTTCACTGGTCCTTTTGGGCTCCACCCACCCTGTTTTTGTTTCAAATCATTTTCTGTTTAATTTTTCCTTTGCAAGTAAAAGGGGGATTAAATTTTAAAAGAAAAAATTCCGCATGTTTTCCTGCTCTGTTTCTTTCTTCTGTGACCACTTATCCAATAATTTCCCTCTTAAGTTTCCCCAATTTCGGATGCTGCATGTTTCTTTTTCCCCTCCATTCCTAGCGCCCATTCCTCCTTTCCTCCTTTCCCCCCAGGATCGGGGGGGGTACTGAGCCAGGTTCCCGGTTTTTTCCCCTTTTAAAAAAGGAGGCCACGGTTAAGTGCCCGCAGCCTTCTCAAATTTTAACAATTTTGATTGGAAACCTATATAAATAAAATAAAAAAAAGAATAAATTAATTGGCTTTTGATTTCGGGGTAAAAACATAACTGATTCCCTAAAAACAAAGCCCAGGGTGGGTTAAAGTCCAAACTTAGAGTGGAGGTAGGCTGCAAAACCTAATAAAAGGACTTTTAAACAGAGCCCCCTTCAGGTAGATCCCGTTTAGAAGGCCAAAACAGCAAAGGGAAATGAAGAGTTACACCCTTTTCCAAAGCCTCACAGCACATAAAACCCCCACCCCCTGGAAATTTGTTTAAATCAGCCCTTTTCCTAAGTTTGGGGAAAATGGGAGCCCTCGGTACCGGGTCTCTCTGGCCTTTTAGTTTTTTGGAGGCGACGCCCCCTGTTTGGGAAGGCTTTTAAATTTTTTATAACCATTTTAACTGTTTAAGGCCTTCCCTGAAGAAAATAGTTATCTGCAAATTCAAGAAATTTACAAGTCATAAAACCTTTCCTCCTCCCCTATTTAAAAACATTCAATTTATCAACTGTTAACTATGTTTGCTTTTGAATTTAAAGTCCTTTCCCCTCTTATTTATGTCCATCTTTAAAATCCAAAAAAAAAAACCTTTCACACCCCTTTGGGAAGTTTTGAACATTTAAGTTCTTCAAAAAAAGGTTTTCCTTTCACAAACCATTTGTTTGCCCAAAAATGGCCTGGTTTTAAAGACCAAGATAAACGTATAAATAATGAAAGATAAATTGGGGTTTTTGGGATTAAAATTTGCCAAAAAAACCCAAACTGAAACGAATCAATTCAAAAAAAGGTTTTGATTTATAAATTTTGAGGGACTGGACTTTTCCTGAGTTTCCTTTTGAAAAAGGGGCTTTCCCTTTCTAATTTCAGAAATACAGTTTTTTTCCTAAACATAAAGGTTGAGTCCAATGCCCCCTGTTTACCCCGCCCCTGGCTGGCTTTTCCCTCACCTGGACATGGTGTAGAAGGGGATAAAGGCCCACCCAAAGGAAAAAAACCCTCTTTTCCCCAAAGTCCCCCCGTGAACCTAAGGTTTTGAGTTTTGGCACCCCCCCTCCAGTTTTAAACAGGCTTCTTGTAAACAAAGGTAACATGTGATTTTTAGGCGGGAGTTAACCTAATTCAAAATCACATCCTTTTTTTAGAACTTCATTCCCACAAGGGGGGACACTAAAACCCAGGCCCTTGGTTCTTCCGTAGGGATTTCTCCATTTTGGGGGAAACAACAAAAATGTTCGAAAAAAGCTGTGTTACCATTAGATTGGGACCCCTGGAAACCCTTTTTTTCACACTGTAAAAACAAAATAAAAACCCAAAATTTTGCTGAATATCAGATTTTGAACTTGGGTTTCCTGTTCTTTTTTTCTTTCTTAAAGGAAAAGAACAAAAACCTGAAAGAAAACAAAAAAAAATCATATTTCTTTTCAACAGCAAAACCCCTTTCCCTTTTTAAAAATTTGAAAATTTAAGGGTTTTTACAGACTCTGAAAACTTTCTGCTCCGTTTAAAAAATTTTACTCAATCCACAACGCACGGGGACCTTAAAGGTACATCCATCAAGAAACATCTCCAGTAAAATTAGTGTTTAAAATAAAATTTTAAAAAGGAAATTCCACCAATTCAACCTTTAGTTTCCCATCAGCCAAACCGGCCTTTTCCCTTTCATTTGAAACTGGGGGGAAAAAACTATTTTCAAAAAAAAAAAAGATTTGACTAAAGGAGCTCGAAAGCGGGGGTTTTTCTGTAGGTTTCCCCAAAAAGTTTTTAACAACGGGCTTTTGGGTTTGTGTCTCATTGTTACAGCGGGATCATCCCCACCCCGAAAAAAAGAAACAAACTAATTTTTAAACCCGAGCGGGAACCTTCCAAAGCCCTTCAAGTAAATGGGGAAATTCTAAAAAAAACAGAAACAAATTTTTTTCATTTTGGAGAGGATTTTTGAACTGAACTGGATGACAGGGGGGTCACAGAGAAAGTATTTAAAATTTCCATAATCAACCAACAGGGGATAAATCAGCCCCCCCAAAAACTTCCCCAAGAAAATAATTTTATAAGATTAAAAAATTTACAAATCAACAAACTGATTAAAATAATCTTGTTTTCCTTTAATAAGAAAAAATTCAAATGTTTCTTTAGCACAAAAAAAGATAATACAAATTACCAGGCCTAAAAAAAAAAAGGGGAGAAAATTCCCCAAAAAGATGAGCACCAAACTAAAAAAATGTTCTAATTACAGTGTTATAAAAACCAAAAACCCTGAGCAAATATTTCTAAACTTTTTCTCCATACATGCCGTCCCCACCTAAAAAAGCCACAAAACATTAACAAAACATTGATGGGTGGATGACTGTGACAAGTCCCGGGTCCAGGAGGAGAAGTTTTAAATGCCAGACAAAAAAATGATTTCAACGGGGATGTTAAAACTAATTAAAAAATTTTAAAAACAGCCCCCTTTTGTTTAATTTGCAAAAAATCTGGGGTTCTTTTTTCCAAAGACAACCTTCCCAAATTTTTCCCTTTTGCCCAAATTGTTGGGTTGTTTTTTACGACCCGGGCTGGGGCTTGAAGAAAAAACATCAAAGGAACACAACCCCAAAAATTGGTTTAAAAGTTATGGGGCAAAAACTAAAACCCAAACTCCAAAAACTCCCTTTCTAAATACATTCTTCAAAAATCCCAAAAGAAACAAAAATAAAAAGGACCTTTAGGGGGTGAGAATTGACAAGGCCCCCGGGCCAAAATTAAAAGACTTCTAGTCAAAAAGGGAAAGATTCATTTCGGGATTTTTTTTTTATAATTGACTAATTTTTTTAAGGTGTCCCCCGGTTTGTTGAATTTGAGTTTTTCCCTTTTCGGGATCGGGTTTTAACTCTGCCCCCTTGATTCCCGACGCTTTTCCCCATGGGCAAAAGGTCACAGGCGGGTAGAATATTTTTCGGACAAGCAATTTTGTCATTGTTTACATCTATTTAAAGCCCAAATACTAACAAAAACTAACCCCTTTCTTTTACCCCCATTTTTAAAATCCAATTGTTAAAAACGCCCTTTGTATTTGGAGCTGAGCTTTCCCCAAACTTAATGTCCCAAAAATTACGTCTGTGGCGGTGTGCTGTTATTTGAAATGTTTGTGTTAAAATTTAAATGACAGCGATTTGGGAAGGTAATTTTCTGTTTTTAACCTCCAACAATCCCCGCATTTTTTTAACAGTAAAATTTCGAAAGGCGGAAAGGGGTTTTTTAAAATTTAAAGTTTTAAAACGTTTTTGGTTTTTTAACAAAGGAAAGGGTTTTCAGTGTTGGTTGGGATAAATTTTTAATTTTAAAATTTATTTAGACAAGTTTTTTTCCTCTTAGAAAACCAACTTTTGAAAAAGTCCATGGGAAGGGGGCAAAAAACTAAAGGGGTTTGTCGATTTTCTGTGGTGTGATGTTTGTTTTAAATAAATAAAAGTGTAAATGTTGTAACGTGAGTTTTAGGGTAAAACCACAAATTTTCACCCAGGTAAACATAAATCCGTCAAGGGGAGCAGAGGTGAAGAAGATCGGTTTTTCATCTAAGGATTGGGGCTTTAAAAATTTTTTGGGGTTTTTATTTGACACGACAAAAAAGTGATTTAAAGTAGAAAAATTTTAAAAACATTTTTTCAGCATTTTAAATTTTTTCTTTTCCCTCCCCAACGGGAAGCACTGGGAAAAGAGCTAGACCGGGAGTTGTCCCCCACTATTGGGGTCAAGAGTTTGGGTAAGGGTAATGTTTTGTCTTTTGGAAAAAATATCCACCCAGGTCTGTGAATGTTTTAAAAAAGGACTTTTAGATTTTATTTGTTTTATTTTGTGTGTGGGGGGACTTTTTAAAAAATTAATTTTGAAAAAGGATCGACCGGAAAAAGGAATTAAGAGTAAATTTAAAGTGATTTAACAGTCATAGTTTATTGTGTTTTTAGATTTTTTTTCAAAACATCTCTGAGTCTAAAAGGCCACTTAAGTTGCAGTTGGGATTAGTGTGAGGGCCCGGGAAATTTTTTGCTCTTTTTGGTTTTCCAGTCCGATTTTAATAAAATTTAAATTTGGGGGGCTTTTTTAATTTTAAAAAAAAATTATTTATTTGTTTTTATTTATTTTTTTAAAAGATCCCTTTAGTTAAACCATTAGGAAAAATCAAGGTAAAACTTTCCCCCACCAAAAAATTAAATAATAATGGGGTTTGTAAAATTTTAAATTTTTTCAAAATTGCCCAAAAAACAAAAACATGCTTCCGGTGGCTTTTTCCTTTTTTCCCCAAACCACTGGAAATAAAAAAAGCTGGCCCCCACAAAGTCGGCCCCAAAAAAAGGCAAAAAAATATCTGGTAAAATTTCAAAAAGGTTTTTGTAAAAAACTTAAATACTGTAGATTTTGGGCTGGTTTTTAAAGCACATTTGTAAACATATTTTTGTTTCAGCCATCCCAAACCTTGAGGATCATCTCCGACCACTGAAGGAACCCCATCAGCTATCTTCTTTTCCCAGGGATTTAAAGACCAGGTTTTTTTGTGAAGTAAAAAAGCTCAACCACGGGAAAACAAACCTAAGGAGGCAAACCCTTTCACAGAGTGAATTTTTTATTCTAAAAGGGGAAGTTTTTGGGAATTTAAAAAAAGTTTGATGTTTTTAATTTTCAATGGTTGTGGGGATTCTTTTAATGTTAATTTGTAACAGAGAGTTGTAATCTGGAAATTTCAATCTGAATTAATGAGCCCTATGTTTTATCTAAACCCTGTAAATTTGAGTAAAAATTTTTCTACCTCAAGTTACACAATCACCACAAGAAATTTCATTTTTTATATTTTTGAGCATTTTATTTGGTTTGTTGTTTATTTTGCCCTTCATAATGTTTTCATTTGATTATTTTCCCCCTTTTTTTTTTTTAAAAGTATTCCAAATCTATTCAAATATACATATAAATTGTATGTTTCTTTTTTTTACAAACAACCAGTCCATCCAAAATTTGTATTTTCATTTTTTTTTTCTGCTTTTAAAAAAAAAAGAAAGTTTTTAAAATTTGGGTTCAAAGATTAAAATAGTTCAATTTTTCAACTTTTGGAAACCCCTTTTTTCTTTTCAAAGTTTTCCCCCCTTTTGAAACCTTTTTTTGCCCCCAATTAAAAACCAAAATGGGAAAACCCTTTGGGTTACATCTCAAAAAATAAAACATAAGGGGAAAAATGTTATTTTCAAAATCTTAAAACAAAATTTACCCATTTTTCCCCCCCCCCATATTGAAGAGAAAACAAAAGGGGAAATTTTTTGGGTTTTAAAAAAAAAAATTCCCCGGGCCTTTTAATTTTTCCCCCTTTTTTTGGGCAGTTAAAAAGCAAAAATGAAAAAATTAGGGGCAAACTTTCCATACCCACTGTAAACTCTTTTTCTTTTTCAACAAAATCCAGTTATACCCTGGGTCTAAAAACAAGGAAAAAAAAGATAAAAAAAAAAAGGGTTTAAATTAAATTTTTTTTCCAACACAAAAAACAAAGAAGGGGTTATGTTGTCCTTAGAAAGGGTATGGAATAAATAAGAAATCAAAACATTCTAAGGTTTTTGTAGTTTTTAACAAAAATTTATATTCAAAATAAAATTAAATAATGCATTTCAAAGCTAATTTTTAAAATTAGTTTTAAATTTTGTAAAATTTTTCAAGAAAAATTTTTATACAAACAAAATTAAATTTCCCCCTTTTAAATTTTTAAAAGAAAAAATTTTTTAATTTTTAAAAATTTTAAAGGCCCAAAATATTTTATTTGATAATTAAGAACATTTTCGAAATCACAGACTTTCACTTGGGGAAAACATGTAACAGTAATTAAAGAATTTAAGACTTTGTTCAAAAGGGGAAAAGGGAAAGTCCGGTCAGAGAAGGGAAAGACGAAAATATTTAATTGAAAGTTCTCAGGGCCAAAAGGGAAGTATGGTGAATAAAAATTGCTGTCTTTGAAAAGACCAAATGATCCAAATTTTCCCCCTGACCCGATTGAATCCACCTAACTATTTTGATTTCCCCTTTTCACATTTGTGTAAAAAGATAGCCAGGTGGGGTAAAAATTTAAAAATTCCAAGTGAGAAAGGGCAGAGCAGAAAGGGGAAAAAACACGAGGCCTTTTTGAAGAAAACACACAATGATTGGGGGTTGAATTTGGCTGCTAGGCATTCAGCTGAGTGGAAAACTTCTCCATTTTTGGGTTTTTGGAGTACCTGGGTGAAGCCCCCCCTCATCCCTGAAACCCAATCAGACCCCCTTTTACCAAGCCGTGTTAAAAATTTGGATATCAACAAGTGGTTTTAAAAACCCCAAACCGCCTTTAACCCTTTTAAAAAACACAATCGCTTTGAAAAAAGGGCAACAACAGAGGTGAAAATCGTGTTTACAGAATCATTACGGGGTAGCCCGTGACACATCCATAAAAAAGCAGGGGGCCCTTTTGAAATGGACGGTTGTGGTGTACACCTCCAGCCCAAAAAAACATTTAAAACCCGACTGGAACAAAAAGGGGAAAATTTGATGTTTTCCCGAACATTTCCTCAACCCGGAAAAAAATCAACCCCTTTTTTTTAACAAAAAAAAAGGGGTAATTTGGGGAAAAAAATTTTTGGGGGTTTTTTTTTTAAAATCGTCCTTCTTTCAGCTCAAAAAACAGGGGCTTCCCAAAAACGAAATGGACAGATTGTTGATATGGACTTAGAATTTTTCCCGTATAAACCCCGCTCAACATCCCGAGTTTTTCAAAAAAACGGATTTTAGGTCATCAGACGATTACTTTAAACAAACTCATCCAATTTTGGTTTAAAAGGGGCCCAAAAAATTCCTTAATTTATTACAATTGAACCAATTGGGGGAAAGTTTACAAATTTGAGGGCACTTATCCACTTTTTTTCTTTCATGACACAAAAAAAAGGTCCCTCTTTTTGGTATATTGGCGCTTTTTCCCCCCTTTTTCCCCCTCCCCCAAGGGTTTTTTAAGTTCAATGAGGGGCACCACTTTTGGTTTTTAAGAAAGGGTTTTTTTGATAGAAGTTTTAAAAACAAATTAAACAATATACTCCAACCCTTTTTACGCCTAGGCCCATAAGTGGATTCCCAAAACAACGATCCCTTACCCCGAACCTGAGGGTTTTTTTGCTCGGTCCCGGTGCTAAAAAATTGGGTTAACTGAGCCGAGAACCCCCCTCCCAAAGGAAAACTAATAAAAAAAAAAACTAATAAAAAAAATTTTAACAAATCAGATAGTAAAAAAAGAGCCCAAAAAATGGGGGGAATTTTTTTTTGGATTCTGCACCTTTAAACTCACAAAAAAACCCAACAAGAAAAAAAATTAGGTCGAAGGTTTATTAAATCCCAAAAGAATTTTCAGCATGTAAAAAAAAGAAAGAAGGGTAATTTTTTTTGAGATAAAAAAATCCAAAAAGGAAAACATTTCCCCTTTTAAAAAAAATTCTTAAATCAAAATTTAAAAAACTTAAGTTTTTAAAAAAAACCGGAAAAAAAATGGGGTAAAACGAAACAATAAAACCCTGGAAAATGGGAGAAGGGGAAAAAAATGGGGGCCACCGGGGGAAAAAGCAATAGTTGAACGGAAACTGGGATAAGTCCCTCCTTATTCAAAGGGAATTTTAACAACATAAACGAGAAAATTAAAAGGGTTAAAAGAATCAGAAATTTTTTAAAAAAAAAAAAAAAACGGGGATTTAAAAGAATGGGGGGGTTGTAAGCCCAAAGGGGAAAAAAAAAAAAAGAAAAAAACTTTATAAATTTTTTTAAAAAATTTGGAAAAAAATATGGGAAAGGGGTCCCCAAGGGGGAGGATTTTCATTTTGGAGGGGCCAAAAAGAATTTAAAAACGCCGATCCCAACCTATTTACTGGGCAAAGGGGAGTTTTTCTGTTCTGTCAAAACTAAAAAACTTAAATGAAAGTCCATGGATGTAAAATTTGGTTTAAATTATTGGGGGTTTAACAATGTTAAAAATCAAGGGTGGGAAAAAATTCGTTTAGAAGGGGCTAAAAAATTGTAACCCTCTTTACGAAAAAATCCCCACAAAAAAAGAAAGGGGTACAGAATCCCCTTTTTTTTTCAAATTAATGAATAAAACGCAGGGAAAAGGGAAAAAAAGAGATTAAAACACTCAAATTTTTAAAACAAATAAATTAAAAAATTTTCTTAATCAGGACAAAGTTGTTTCTAGATTCAAAATTTTTCAAATTAGGCCAAGAAAAAGGAAAAATTTCAAATACATATTTTAAAAATTTTTTTTAAAAATCTTAAATTTTGGTTTATAAACCCCCTAAAAAACAGTACAATAAATTTTAAAAAAGTTTTCTCAGTTTAAAAAGGGGTTCTGGGAAAATTTATTAAAACTTTTTAGAAAAAATATTCCTTTTTTAAAAACCCTTTTTTTTTTGTTTTTTACTTTTTAAATTTTTTGGGAATTTAATTGTTGATCAAATTTTGTTCTCGGTTTTTTTTTGGGGAAAAAAGAAAAACATTTTAAAAAGCTGAAAAAATTAAAAAGGGGCCCCAATTAGGGGTTTGGGAACAATAAAGGAAAAAAAGGAAGGGAAAAAAAAGAAGAAAGAAAAAGGGAAAAAATTTTTCAGGGGGTTTACCAAGGAAAGTAAAATTAAGATTTGGGGACGAAACTCTTTAAACTCTTTAAACAAAAATTTAAAATTTAAAAAAAAAAAAATAAAGAAGGGAAAAAAAAAGGGGGTTTTTAAAAAAATTTTAACACTTTAAAGCACATAAAAGCAAAAATTCCAAAACCGGTTCAAATTTTTTCAAAAAAGAAATTACTTAGGGGTTAAATTTTATAACCTTTTCCAAATATCAAAAAGGGGAACATTTTCAAATTTTTTTAAATACTAAAATGGTATTTTTTTTGGGGAAATTAAACCCCCCCCGAGGGGTTAACCCTCTTAAACCCCCGTCATTCAAGAATAGAAGAATTAAGGTAAAAACATTGGGATTTGATTTAGACCTAAATTTATTTAATTTTAATGAAATAAAAAAAAATTAAAAGGAAAAAGAAATTTGGAAAAAAATTAATTAAGAAATCAAAATATTCAAAATAATTAAAAAAAATGGTAAAGGTAAGTGAGTTTTGAAAGGGTTTATGAAATTATTCAAAAAATAGAAAGATCCCTTTAAAGAAATAAAAAGAAAGATATAAAAAAAAGTTTAAAATTAAAAAAGCTTTTTAAAAACAAGAACAAAATGAATGAAAAAATACTAAAAAAATTTTTTTCAAGGTGAAAAAGAAAGGTTTTAAATATTAAAATTTAAAAAAATTTCTGGGGGGCTAAACCAAGGGGTCCAAATTCCCCAAAAAAAGAAAAATTAAGAAAAATTAAAAAAAAAAATATTTTCAAAGAATTTTTTAAAACATTTACCCAAGGGGAAAAAAAAGGGGGTTTTGAAATTTCATACCCCTTATAATTTGGAGAAAACAAAAAAACAATTAAAAAAAAAAATTTAACTAAAAAAAAAAGGGTCATTCCCTTATTTTTCCCCCCAAAAAAAAACCCTTTTGGGGGGTGGGGCCATTGCAAAAATGGTAAAATTATTCTTAAACCTGTACTTCATTAATCCCAATTACCTTAAAGGAAGGCTAATAACCAGGGGGGAGGAAAAATTTTGTTTGAAAAAAAAAACGTAAACAAAGGAATTTTAACCAAAAATTTTTAAAATAACTTTTTTTATTCAAAAAATAAACGTATTACTAACGGGGGCCCAACAGGAATTTGCACAAAAAAAAGATAAAATAAAGAATTTCAAATTTAAAAAAATCATAAATAAAAAGGAGCTTTTAACCCTTGATGGGAAAAGGTTGAAATTAAATTTTTCAAAATTAAAATTTTTAAAAAAGACTAATAAAAAATTTTTGGTTTATCAACCCATTAATTAAAAAATTTCAGCAGTTTTTAGTTAAAAGGGACGGGGGGTTTTCCCCAAATTTTTCTTCCAAAATAGAAAAGAACCGAAGGGAAAAAAATTTTGTTTTGAACAAAAGCCCAAAAAAGGGTTTTTTTAGATTTTTTATGGGGGATTGGGCCCTTTAAAGGGCAAAATTTCCCAAAAATTGGAATAAATTTAATATTTAATAGAATAATTAAAACCAATTTTAAAAAAAGGACCCCGTTACTGAAATTTTTAAATTTTTAAAAGGAAAAAAAAGGCCTAGAAGATGGCTCCCCCTTAAGTTCATTGGGGAGGGCAAAAAGAAACCCTTTTTTTTAATTTAAAAGAAAAATATGGGATTTGTTGGAAAATTTATTGCCGTGAAACCCCCAATTTGTAAAGTAATTAAAATAAGAATTTAAATTTTACCCCGGAAAAAACAAGCGACCAGGAAAAACCCCTTTTTAATAAACTTGACCCTAAAACCGAAAAGAAACTGGTTTAAAAAGGGAAAAAAATTCAAAAACAAATGATAGCCCTGAAAAATTTACCAAAAAGCTAATTTTTTGGGTTAAAAAAATGAGATTTTTTTTTTAAAAAAACATAGGATTTTTAAAACATTTTTTCCAAGGAATAAATTTTTTAAATTTTTTAAATAATCCTTAAAAAAAAAATACCCGGGAAAAAAACCAGGGTACGGGGAAACCTTTTTTTAAAAAAAAAACCCCTTACAAACTTTTCCCCAAACTTCAGGATTCTATTTTTGAAAAGGAAAAAGGGGGAGAATTAGAAAAATTAAAAGGGAAAAAAAAGGAAAACCCGCACTTTTAAACTTACAAACCCTTTAAAGGGAAAATTTAAAAAAAATAGGGCCCCATACTCCCTTTTGAAAATAAACAATTTACAGCCCCCTTTTACTAATTAAGGAATTTTCATACGTTTTGGGGAAAAAATTTTTTAAAACCCCCCAAAAAAAAATTTGCAAATTTTTAGAAAAAACCAAAAAAAAAATTTGGTTAAAGGGCCAAAAAGACCCCGTTGGACAGGAATTTAAAGCAAGGAAAAACAAAGGAACAGGAATTTTTAAAAAAAAAAAATACATTTAAAAAAATAATTTTAAATTTAGGGAAAAAAAATTCCCAAAACGGGAATCCCAAGCACTGGGGGGGGGAATAAAAGGATGTAGTCTGGAGGGCCCCTTGGTTGTTTTTACCCCGGTTCCCCCCTTTTTTCATACTTAGCTTTTTAAAATTTTTTTTTTTTTAAAAAATTATTATTTCAAAAGGTTTTTTGTTATTTTTTTTTTTGGGTTTTTTTAAAAAAAACTAAAAAAAATTTTTAAAAAAAAAAAATAAACAAACCTAACCATAAATTAAAATTTTACTACAAAGGGGGTTCCCGGGCCCAAAGCACTTTCCCCCAATCCCGCGCTTTTTTTTAGGGCCTGCCAAAGGGGGGGGGGACTTAAAAGGGGGAAAAAATATTTTACAAACCCCGGAATAATTGAATGAATAAAAAATTTTAAAAACATTTTAAAACCAACGATTTTTAAAAATTATAAATGAGTAAGGGGGCTTTTTCCTTTCTTTTTATCATTAAAAACCAAACCCCCCCACCAAAACAAAAATTTTCAATCAAATTTTTTTTATAAAGTTTTCCCCAAAAAAAATTGTTAAAGGACAAACCCGATCACCCAAACCCCAAAACCTTTGGGGCGTGGCAAAAAAAATCCCTTTTGGAAAAAGGGAAAAAGGGTCCCCGGGATTGTGTGGTGGGTGGGGGAAAAGGGGAAAAAAGAAAACAGCAAAGGAAGGGGGAAAAAAAACACAAAAAACATATAAAACAAATTTGGGCAATTTGAGGGGAAATTAAAGTTAAGAACAATTTTAAGGGTTTGCAAAATTTGATAAAAAAGGGAAAAACAAAATCTTTTGGTTCTTAAATTGTTTTATTTCTTTTAAACCCCAAAAGTGTTAAAATAGTAAAGTGTTGGAAAAAATTTTGTTTTCCCCAAAATTTTTTTTCCCCCCAACCTCACCCAATTACCTAAAATTTTAAAAAAAAACCAAAGGGGGCCGGCTCAGGGCAGAAAAGTTTTTTGAATGGAAAAATTTAAAAAGGGGAATTCTGGGGGAAAAGAGGAAATTGGGAATCTGGGGTAGACCCCCCCTTACAGCATCTAAAATGGTTATTTGAAAAATAAAAATTTATAACTGAAAGTGTTTAAGGGAAAAATTGCTAACAAAGTTAAAAATAAAAAAAAAATTTTAAACTAAATTTTTTTCAAACAAAAAGGTTTTAAGCTTAAAAAAATTAGGGGGTTTTTCCCCCCCAAAAAATTTCAGAGAGGGGGAACCCAAACTTCTCCCCCACAGAGTTCCTGGGAAACCCTGCCCCGGTTCGGGCGAAGAAGTTGGGATTTTGGGAAAACAGCTCTTTGAAATGAACCCCATTGAACAAATAAAAGGATTTTTAAAAACAAATTTAACCAATAAAAAAGTTAAAAAATAATATGGGTTTTTTTTCCGTGTATTCTTGCGCCTTTTATCACATGTTTTTTTTAACTAATCCTGTAAAGAAATTTATACCCCCTTAAAAAAAATTGGATAGCAGGGGTCAACAGAATGTTGCTAATCTTATAATTGTCAAATTAAAGGGGCGATCCGAACTTGTTTTTTTTGAGTTAGGAAAATCCACAAACCAAAACCCCAATTTCCCCAAAACATTTTTTTAAATTAACCCAAAAAAAATTTTTAAAAATGTTTTAAAAAAAAATGGTAAATTAAATTAAATAATAACCAAACATTTTATTTTTCCCTCAAAAAGCACAAAAAAATAAAATTTTCCACCACGACCCCAACAATCAATTTAAAAACGCAAAACTGACTAAATTTATTGAAAGGGAAAGATTTTTGAAACAGGGGGAAAAACCGAATTTTAAAAAACTCAAGAATTTTAATTTTCTTTTTTAAATTTTTTTTTAAAATTTTTTTCTGATCCCCAAAATTTTTGTATTTTTATTATTAAATTTTTTTTTTTTTTTTTTAAATTTTTTTTTTCCCAAAATTTTTTTTTTTTTTTTAATATTTTTTTCTTTTTTATTTTATTTTTTTTAAAAAACCTTCCCTTTCCCCCGGAATTTTGTTTCCCCCAAAAAAAAAATTTAAATTTTGGTTTCCCCCTTTTGGGATAAAAAAAATTTGTTTTTGAAATAAAAAACAAATAAAGTTTTTGAAAAAAAATTTCTGGGGGAAATTTTTTCCCGGGGAAGTCAAAAAACCCCAACTAAAAAAAAACTTTCAAAACATTTAAAATAAAGGGTTTTTAAAAAAAATTTGAAAAATGGCCCCCAACCCCGGCCCCAAAAACCCCCCAAAAAAAAAACAACTTTTTGGTGTTTTAAAACCCGGGGAAAAAACCAAATTTTTTCCCGCTAAAAAACCCTGCCCCAAATGGGTTTTTCGGGAAAAAAAAAAACTGGGAAAAAACCCCTTTTTTCGGGAAAATAAAACCCCAAAAAGGGGGCTTTTTCCCCCCGAATTTTTAAAAAATTCCCCAAAAAAAATTTTTCCCCCCAAAATTTTTTAAAATTTTTCCCAAATTTGGTTGGACCCTCTTTAAAAAAGGGGGAAAGAAAATAACCTTTTGGGAATTTTTACCCATTTTAAAAATTCCCCGGGGAAAAATTTTTTGGGTTGGTTTTGGGGGCCCCCCTTTTTTTGACAAAACCCCTTTTTTCCTTCTATTAAAAAAGGGAAAAACGGGGGGTTTTAAAAACCCAATTTTTTCCCTTTAATTTTTTTTTTTTTTCCAAAACCCGGTTTTAAAAAAATTTTGGGGGTTTTTTTTAAAAAAGGGGTTTTTTTCTTAAAAACCCCCGGCCCTTCCGGGGGAACCCCACCCTTTTTCTGGTTGGGGCCCCCCACTTTTTTTGGGGGGAAAAAAAACCCTGTTAAACCAAAAAAATGATCCGAAGTTAAAAAATTAAAAGGACTTTTAAACCCCCCAAAAAATTTTTTTTGGAATTTGGCCCGGGGGGGGGAAAAATTTCTAAAAACCCTTTTTAAAATGAGAAGGGTTCTTCCCCCCAAACCCCCAAAAAATTTTAAAAAAACCCCTTTTTTGGGCTTCCCCCCCCAAAGTTTCAAAAACAGGGTTTTCCCGGGGGCCCCTCCCGGGGGGCCCTACAAGTTTTAAAAAACCCTGGGAACAAAAAATAGTTTTTAAAGGGTTTGGGGGAAAGGGAAATTTTTTGTTTTTGGGGGCCTGGGGGGAAAACCCCCAAAAATTTTTAGGGTTTTTTACCCCCCCGGGGAAAAATTTTTTTTCCCCTTTAAACAGCTTTCCAGGGGATTTTGGGTAAGGGGTTTCCCTTGCCCGGGGAAAAAATCCGGGAAAAGGGTTTATTTTTTTTTTTAAAAAAAGGGGGGCCCCCTCCTTTTTCGGGGCCGCTTGTGTAAATTTTTTTTAAAAAGGGGGCCTTAAAGGAAAACCCCCCAGTTTACCCCGGGCCTGTTTTTTGGGGCCCCTTTATTTTTGCGGGAACCGGGCCCCAAAACCAGGGAAATTTTAATTTGGGGGGGGGTTTTCCCATGGGCCCAAATTTAAAACCCCTTTTTGTTTTGGGAAAAGGGGGGTTCCCCCGGGGAAAGGGTGGGGGGTTTTTAATTTACCAAAACCCTGGGGAAAACCTTTATTTTGCAACGCCCCCGGGGGGGGGTTTTTTTGGGAAAAAGGGGGTTTTTTAATTAATTTTTTTATTTTTTTTTAAACCATTTTTTTTTTTTAAAAAAAATTTTTTTTTTCCCCCGGAGACTGGTGGTTTTACAAAATGTTTAAAAATAAAAATTTTTTAAAAACCCCTTTTAAACCCTTTTTTAAAAAAAAAATTTTTTTAAAATTTTTACCCCTTTAAAAAAATTTTAACAATTAACAGCCCCCCTAATTTTTCTTTTGGGTTCGGACACACCGGCTTTTTTTTTCCTAATTTTCCCCAAAATTTTTTGTGGAAAAAAAGGTCCCCCAAAAAAAAATAGACCCAAGAGAAAAAAATTTTCTGAAGGGATCAAACAGTAAAGAATTTTTGGAAAAAAAAAGAAATTCTCCTTTGATGCAATTTTTAAACATTTCCAAGAAAAAAATTAACCCCCCTTTAATTTTTAAAACCTTTTTAACTTTTATTTCAAATTTAAAAATCTTAGATTTCTTTTCCCCCTTTAAATACCAATCTCCCTTTGGGGAAAAAAAAATTAATTCCCCCTACTTAAAAACCCCGCCAAATTTTCCCTTTAAAATCTTTAATAATTTTTTAAAAGTTTTAAAGTTTAAGTTTAAAATCTGTTTTTATCAAAGCCAGAAATCAAAAGTTTTCAACCCCGATTTTGCCTGTGAAAAAAAAAAACCCAAAAAAACCCCGTTCGTATACTTACGGGCTTTTTTTTGGTCACAATTTTTTTAGATTTCTTCAAAATCCCCTTCTTTTTATTTGGTTTGCTTATCTTTTTGGGGGAAAGTTTTCAAATAGAAAAAAATTTTTGGTTTGGGGGAATTTAGGGCCCCATTTTAACCTTTACAGCTGCCATTTTAAAGTCATAGGAAACTGCATCGCCCAACATTATATACACACATTCTTGCCCGATGCCCCGGCCTTTTAAACTCAAAAATTTTAGATTCTTTTGGTGGCAAAAATTTTTTTTTTAAAGGGCCAAAATCTTTTGAAAAATGAAAACAAAATTTTTTCAATAGATCGTTTTTTAAAAAAGTTTTTTTCATTGAAAAAATTTTTCCCCAAACCTTTCTCTCCCCAATTTAGAGAATTGTAGGCTTTCTTTTAAAATTAATTACTCCCCCAATCTTTTTCTGTCCAAAAACTATTAAATTCTTTAAAACAAACAGCCATCAAAAAACAAAAACCCCCGGGTTTAAATTTCCCCCTTTCCCTTTGTTCAAAAGTTTTTAAAACTTTTTTGGGTTTAAAACCTTTTTTCTTGGCCCCCTTTTAAAATTTTCTTTTTTTTAAGCCCCCTGAACCCTTGTCTTTGGGGGGGCCTTTTAATTAAAAAAAAATGAAAAAAACCTTGAATTTTTTTTTATTTTTAAATTTGGGAAAAATTTGAAACCAGGGAAGGGGAATCTAAAAACAAAATCAAGCCATATTTGGCTTTTAAGAATTATTTGTTTATTTTTTTGCTTTTAAAATTTTTTGGGGGTTTTTTGGGGGGGGCTAACATGTTACCAAAACTTTTTAAAAGTTTTGGGTTAAAAAAAATAAAAAACATTTATTGAAACGGAAAAAAGTGTAAAATAATTTTAGTCTTAAAAAACACTATGGAACAAACTTTAAAAATTTTTTGTTGTTTTTGGGAAAAAAAAAATAAAAAAAATGAAAAAAAGTCTGATTAAAGTAAACAAAGCCCAATCTCAAAAATTTTTACCCCCAAAAAAAACCTTCCCCCTTTAATTTTTTTGTATCACCCTTCTCAAAGGGGGGATTAGGGAGGCCAAACCAAAATTAAATCAACCTAATTTTTAAAATAAAGGGAAAAAAAATTTTAACTAGTATTCCCAAAACCCCAAAAAAAACGGGTAAGGGTTTGTTATAAACCCCCCAAAAAAAAGGCTTTTTGCTTTTTTCTTAAAGAAAAAAATTTTTTCCCAATGACCCAAAAAATTTTTTTTTCAAATAATTTTTTTTTTTTAAAACAAATTTCGAACAAATAAATTTTACTTTTTATTTTAAAAAAAAAAAAATTTTTTGGAGGGAAAGGGGAAAAATTAAAATTTCGAACTTGGGGCCACCCTTTTTTTTGGGGCCCTTTTTTTAAACCCCTTTTGGATTTGAGCCCTTTTAATTTTCTTTTCCCTCCTTTTTAAACAAAATTTACTTTTTTAAAAATGAAAGGGTTTCCCAAATGTTTCCATTGTTTCCCCAATTCCCTTTTTCCTTTCCCCCCCCTTTTTCCCCCCCCCATTTAAGAAAACCGGGGGAAAATTCAACCCAAAAAAACATTCCCAAACCCCAAAAATCAAATTTTTTTGGGTTTTTGAACACCCAAACCCCCCCGGAAAAAAAATGGGGAAACTTTCCCAACCCCTCAAATCTTTACCCCCCAAAAAATTTCCCGTCAAGGAAGTTAAAAAAAAAAACCTTTTTACCCCCATTTAAAAAGGGGTTTTTTCCCCCGTTTTTAAAAAGGGACCCTTAAAAAAATAAATTCATGGGTTTTTTTTGTAAAACCTTTTCCTTGTTTAAAACCCCGGGAGTTTTAATTTTCTTTTAAAAAAAAAAAATTTTTTAAACTTGGTTTAAAAATGATTGAAATTTTTTTTGTAAAAAACCGTTTTAAACCCCTTTTTTGTTTAAATTTTTTTTTTAAACCCTTTTTTTTAATTTTAAAAATTCTTTTTTTTTTTCCCCCCTTTTTTTTTCTTTAAGGGAAAAGGTTTCCCTTTGAAAAAAATTTCTGAATTTTAAATCCCCTTTTTTATAAACCCCGCCCCAATTTTAAAAAAAAAAAATTGGGAAAAAAAATTTTGGGAAAAAAAGGTTTGAAAAACCCCCAAATTTCCCCCAAAAAAAAAAAAAAAAGGGATTTCGGGGGAAAACTTTTAATAAAAAACTTTGCCTTTTTTTTTGGGGGAAATCCTTTTTAAAAAAACAAAAATACAGGAAATAATATGTCCCAAAAACGGGCCAAATAAATTTGGGGTTTTCTTTTAAAACAACAACTTTTAACTAAAATTTTTCCCTTGCCCTTTAAAAAAAAAAGGGGGACTTTTTAAAAATCCCGGGGGGTTCCGGTTTTAAAAAATTTGCCCTTTATAAAAAAAACCCTTTTAAAAAAACCCCTTTTAAAAACTTTGGAAAAAAAATTTAGGAAAAAAAATATAAAAAAAAAAAAGAAAATTTGGGGGGTTAAACCCTTTAAAAAACCCCAAAAAAAAAAAGGGGGTTTTTCTTTAAAAATTTAAAGGGGCCTAAACCCCCAAAAAATTTTTTTTAAAAATTTTTTAAAAAAATTTTTTTTCCCAAAAAAAAGGTTTTACTTTTCAACCCCCAAAAATAAAAAAACACCAAAACTTTTTCATACCCCAAAAAACCCAAAAATTTGGTAAAACCCCCCTAAAAACTGAAAAAAAATTTTTTCGTCCCCCAAAGGAAAACCCGAAAAGGGGGAAAAAAAAAAAAAAAAATTTTCCCTTTTTTAAAAAAAAAAAATAGA
The DNA here is from genome assembly GCA_016801885.1 of Toxotes chatareus. Lineage (NCBI taxonomy): Eukaryota > Metazoa > Chordata > Actinopteri > Toxotidae > Toxotes > Toxotes chatareus. The sequence goes on along the minus strand of JAFBJY010001251.1, from coordinate 56,514 downwards.
AAAAAGATTCCAAATTTTAAAATTTAAAAAGCAAAAAACATTTCCTAGATATTTTGGGGTTAACCAAAATTAAAAAATGTAAAAAATTTGGTTTTAAAAATTTTTATTTTCCAAACCCAAAAAAGGCCAAAGAAAGCAATATGGGGTTTTCCCCTTTTTTTTCCCCCAAAAGGCCCCGGGGGAAAAATTAAAAAAACCCCCCAAAAATTTTTTGGGCACTGGTCTTTTTTTTAAAATTTCTTTTTTCCCTTTCTGCCCCCGAGGGTTTAAATCCCTTACAAAGAACCCAAAAATTTTTGGGGTTTTCCGGTCCCAAAAAAGGGGTAAAAAAATTTCCCCCTACCAAAAAACACAAACGTTTTAAAAAGGGACAAAACAAAGTAAAAAATCGTTTTAAAAAAAAAAATAAAAAAATAAGGGAAAAACCCCCCCCATTTTTTAAAAGTAAAATCTTTAAAAAAAAATTTTTAGGGAAAATTAGGTTAAACGTAAAAGTAAAAACAAAAATTTTAAAGAAAATAATGAAGAAAATTATTTTTTAAAGGGGAAATTTCCAAACCCCAAAATTTAAATTTTAAATAAAAAAAGCTTTCCCCAAAAATTATTGGGCCCGGGAGCCAAAAAAATTTTAAAAAAAAAAAAAAAAGGGGAAAAAATTTTAAAAAAAAAAAATAATGGAAAAATACAAAGAAAAAATTAAAAGGGAAAGGGTTCCCAAAAAATTTAAAAAAAAAAGATTAAAATTTAAAAAAGCAAGGGGTTTAAAAAAAAAAGAAAAAAAAAGGGGTTTTTTGAATAGGGGGTTCCAAAAGGGGGGGGGCCCCCCGGGGCTTTGGGAAAAAAGTGGAAACCCCAAAAAAAAAAAATTTAAAAAGTTTAAAAGGGGGGGAAAAAGGGGGGTTTTTTAATTTAAAAAAAAATTTTAAAAACCTTTTAAAAACCCCTTTATTGGAAATAAACCCAAAAAAATTTTTTCCTGTTAAAAATAAAAAACCCAACAAAAGCCCCAAAAAAATTTTGGTTTAATTTTAAACTGCCCGGCCCCCTTTTCCCAAAAAGGGGTTTTTTTCCCCCCCCCCCCAAAAAAAAAATTAAAAAGAAACCCCCCAAAAAAAAAATTTTTTTGGGTTTTAAAAAAAGGATTTGCTGAAAAAAAATTTTTTGAAAAAATAAAAACAAAGATAAAAAAATATTTTTTTTGTTGGGGGGGAATTTTTTTAAAAATTTTAAAAAACAGAAAATTACCAAAATCCCCCCTTTTTAATTTTCAAATAGGGGTTTTTTTTAAAAATTAAATTTTTTACCCAAAGAATTGCCCCCCCAAGAAAACCCAAATTGGTTTCAGGGGGAAAAAAAAAACCCCCCATTTTAAAGGGGGCCAAAAATTTTAAACAAAGGGGGAAAAAACCTTTTTTTTCGGTCTCTTTTCCCCCCAAAAAATTTTTTTTAAAAAAACCCAAAAAAAGGGTTTTAAAATTTAAAATTTGGGGGAAAAATTTTCTTGGGCCCCAAAAAAAGGGGACGAATAAAAAAAAAGCCCAAAAAAAAAAAAATTTAAATTTAAAGGGGTTTTTAAAAAAAAAAAATTTTAAATTACAATTTTTAATTTAAAATTTAAAACTTAAAAAGGGGGGAAAAAGGAAAAAAAAAAGTGGAGAAAAAATAATTTTTAAAAAAAATTTTTTTAAAAAAATTTTTTTTTTAAAAAAAAAAAAAAAGGAAAAAATAACCGGAGGGACCCAAAAAAACCAATTTTCCCAAAGAAAAAGAAATTTTACTTTTAAACAAAGAAAGGGTTTTTGGGGAAGAAAAACCCCCACAAAAACTTAAAATTCCACCCCCGAAAAGGGGTTTTAAAAAGAAAAAAACAACTGGGGAAAAACCCCCTTTTAAAAAAAATTTTTTTTAAAAAAAAGTTTTTTAAGTTTAAAAAATTAAAAAAAATAAAAAAACAAAAAATTTTAAAAAAAAAGTTTTGGGGGCCTTAAGGGGGAAAATTTTTTGAAAATGGATTTTAAAGGGCCCCCTTTAAAAAAATTTTAAAAAAAAAAATTTTTCAAAAGGAAAAAAAAATTTTAAAAAAAAACCCCAAAATGGGGGAAAAGCTAAAAAATTTTTTTCCTAAAAGCAGGGTTTTTTCAAAATTTTTTAAAAAAGTTCTTTTTTTTTAAAAAAATCGTTTTTTTAAAAAATTTTTTGGTTTTAAAAAATTTAAAAAAAAGAAAAAAATTTTCAAAAAAATTTTTCCCCAAAGGGCCGTTAAAGGGAAAAAAATTTTTTCCAAAAATTACCAAAAAAAAAAATAAAAACCCAAAAAAACGATTTTAAAAAAGGAAAATTATAACATTGGTTTTTTTCCCAAAAAAAGGGAACCCTGGAAAAAGGGATTTTCCCGGGTAAAAAAAACAAAGGGAAAAAAACCCCCAAAAAAAATTTTAAAAAAAAAAAACGTAAAAATTGAAGCCCCAAAATTTTAAAAAAAAGGGAAAAGGGTTGGGGGGTGGGGGCCCAAAAAAAGGGGAAAAACAAAAAAGGGGAAAAAAAAAATTTAAAAAATGGAAAACCACTTTTAAGTTTTTAAAAGAAAGGTGGGCCCCCAAAAAAAGGGGCAAAAAAAATTTTAAAAAAAAAAAATTATTAAAAAAGGGGAAAAATATTTAAAAAAAAGGGGGCCAAAATTTTTTTAAAAAAAAAAGGTCCCAAAGGAAATTTTTAAAAAAAAAAAAAAAAGGGTTTTTGGAAAAATTTTGGTTTTAAAAAAGTTTTTTTGGGAGAAAGGAAAGAATTTTTGGGAATAAAAAAAAGGGGAAAAAAAAATTTAGGGTTTCACCCCTAAGGCTTTTTGGGGTTAAAAAAAAATTAAATTAAACCTAAAAAACTTTAAAATTTAAAACAAAATTAAAAAGGGAAAAAAAATTTTTTTTTTTTTAAAAGGGGTTTTAACCCCCCTTAAAATTTAAAAAAAGGGGAAAAAAAAATTTAAAAAATTTTTAAAAAGAAAAACAAAATTGGAAAAAAACCCTTTTTAAAAAAAAATTTAAATAAAATAAATTTTAAAAATTTCAATTTTAAAAGAAATTTTAAAAAAAATTTTTGGGGGTCGTTTTACCGGGAACCCAAAAAAATTTTGTTTGGGGGGTTCTTTTTTTTTTAAAAAAAAAGGAATTTTTGGAAAAATAAAATTTTCCCCAAAAAAGAAACTTTTTAAAAAATTTTAAACCCTTGGGAAAAAAAAATTCCCGAGGGGGAAAAACTAAAAAGACAAATTTAAATTTAAATTTAAAATTAAAAAATTTTTAAAAATAAAAAGAAAAATTTCCAAAAAAAAATAAAAACCCCCCAAAAATTTAAAATTTAAAAAAAAAAATTTTTTTTAAAACCCCTTTTGAAAAAAATTTTCCGAAATTTTAGGGGGAAAAATTTTTTAAAACTTTTTTAAAAATTTTTTTTTTAAAAAAAAAGGGTTCCCTTTAAAAAAAAAAAAAGTTTTTTTTTTAAAAAAAAAAGGGGGAATTTTTTCCCCCTTTTTTTAAAATTTTTTTTTTAATTTTTTTTAAATTTTTTTTTAAAAAAACTTTTTTTTACCCAAATTTTTAAAAATTTCCAGGGGGTAAAATTGGTTTTAAATCCCGGGGGGGCCCAATCTTTTTTAGGCAAAAAAGATTATTTTTAAAAATTTTTTTAAAAATTTACAAAGGGGATTGAAAATTTTTTTTTTTATTTTTAAAAATAAAAATTAAAAAAAATAAAACCAAAAATTAAAAAAATTTTTTAAACGGAATTAGGTAAAAGGCCTAAACCCCTTTTTAAGGGTTTTGGGGGGGGGGGGGGCCCCCTACAAAAAGGAAAATTTCAAAAGAAAAGAAAAAAATATGATTAAAAAATTTTAAACCAAAGAAGCTAAAAACCCCAAATTTTAGGAGGAATTTTTCCTTTTTAAAAATAAACAAATTTCAAAAAAGAAAAAAAAAATTTAAAATTTAAAAAAAAAAAGAAATAAACAAATTTTTTTTAAAAAAAAAAAAAAGTTTCCCTTTGGGCCCCGGTTTTAAAATGGAAAAAAAAAAAAATTAAAAAAAAAAAAAAATTTAAAAAAAAAAAGTTTAAAAACAAAGCAACCCAAAAAATTTAAAAAAAATTTTTTTGGGGTTTTAAAATTTAAAAAAAAAAAATTTTGGGTTTAAAAATTTTAAAAACCAAAAAAAAATTAACAAACAAAACCCCCCCAAAAAAAAAAAGTTTAAAAATTTTAAAATTTTAAAAAATTTTGAAAAAAGAAAGAAAACAAAGGCAAAATTTAAAAAAAAAGGGGGGGTAAGGGCCCCCTTTTTACCCAAAAAAAAAGGGGGGGGAAAAAAGGGGGGAAGGTTTAAAAAAATTTTAACAAAAAAGGGGCAAAAGGGCCCCCAAAAAAAATTTTTCCCTGGGTTTTACTTCCCAACAAAAAAACCCAAAAAAAAAAAAAATAAAATTTTTTAAGGGGGAAAAAAATAATTTTTTGGGGGGTTTTTAAAAACCCCCGGCCCGGGGAAAAAGGTAAAAAATCAAAAAAACCGGCCTAAAAAATGATTCTAAAAAAGGGGGGGAAAAAAAACTTTTTTTTAAAAAAAAAAAAAAAGGGGATTAAATTTTAAAAAAAATTAAACAGGGGGCTCCGGGGAATTTATACCTTGGGAAAAAAATTTTTTTTTTGGGGGGACCGTAAAATTTTTCCCCCTTTAAAAAATTTCGGGGTTGGGGGTTTGGGGGGAAAGTCCCCCCCAAGGGTTGGGGGTTTAAAGGGGGGGGAAAACGGGTTTTTAAGTTTTATTTTGGGAAATCCAAAACCCCCTTTTACCCTGAATTTTTTTCAGGGCAAGACTAACCCAAGGGGGGGGGGGAAAAAAGTGAGGGTTTGGGGCGGGGAAAAATTTTAAAAAGGGGGGAAAAAAAATGGGAAAAATTTTTCCCTTTTAAAAAAAAAGATTGTTTCTAAATATTTAAAAACCCCAAGTTTGGCGAAAAAATTTTTTTTTTAAATCAAAACAAATTTGCTTTTTTTTTTTTAAAAACCCCTTTTTAAAATTTACCCCGTTTTCCTTTTTTTTAGTTAAATTTTTTTTTTTTTAAAAATTTTTTTTTTTAAAAAAATTTTTTTTAAAAAAAAAAATTGGGAAAAAACCCCCTATTTTTTTTTCCCCCCTTTTTTAACCCTTAAAGGGTTTTTATTTTTTTTGCTTTAAATTTAAATTTTTTTTGGGGGGGCCCCCTTTAAGCCCCTTTTTTGGTTAAAAGTATAAAAATTTTTTTTAAAAAACTTTTTTTATTTAAGGAAAATTTTTAAAAAACCTTTTAAAAAGAAACTTTTAAAAAATTTTTTTTCTTAAATTTGAAACCTTGGGGCCCCGGGGGAAAAGGTCAAAGATTTTCTAAAAAAAAAAAAATAAATTATCTTAAAATTTGGGAAATTCCCCGGAATTTTAAATTTTTTAAAGCTTAAACCAAATCCAAAAAATAATAAAGGGGAAAGGGGGAAAAAAAAAAAACCCAAAGGGGGTTTTTTTCTGGGTTTTTTTTTGGGGGTTTTCCCCTTAAAATTTTTTTTTTTTAACCCCAAATTTTATTTTTTTTTTTAAAATTTATTAAAACCCTTTTTTTGTTTTATTTTTATTTTGGGTTTGGGGAAAAAAAACTTTTTTAAAAAAAATTAAAAAAAATTAAACCCACAAAAAAACCCCTTTAAATGAAAAAAAAAACCCTTTTAATAAAACCCCTTTTTTTTAAAAAAAAAAAGGAAAAAACCGAAAGCTTTGGGGCCCAATTTACCCCTTTTTTTTTTTATTTTTCCCTATAGGGCACATTCTATTAATTGCAGCTCTATTCTTGCGCACAGACGCACGAGAAGGTTTTTTTTCCTTGGGCAACTAACAGCCCGCCTCACGTAAACATGACCAACCAATCATGGCGAAGTACCAGCAGTGCTGATTTTTTTTTTTTTTTACTAGCCTCGCTATTTTAGTCACGGTGTAGCGGGTAGCCATGGCCGACAACGAAAGTGAAAGCTTGGAGTTGGTCTCCAAAAAGAACTCCACTTCAGTCGTATGGACAGTGTTGGGGAGTAACGGAGTACATGTAACGTCGTTTCTGTCAACACATTCTTGTCCCGGCTCTGTTTTGCCGGCTGCGGCTCAAGCTCTCTCTCCTGCTGCTCCTCGTCCGACTCCATTCTGACCGACTGATCGGGCGAATAGCTCGTTTATTTCCGTTTGTTTTCGTGGAGCTGGGGCTTCTGGGAAATGCATCGGGTTGCCTTCGTTCATTTAGAGAATAAATATAAACTCGTGAAACAGAGAAGTATCGTCATGTAATCCATTGATTTCAACAATGTAACTGTATTCTGAATACTATCTATTTAAACTGTAACTGTAATGGAATACAGTTGCTCATAATTTGTATTCTGAATATGTAGCGCCGTTACATGTATTCCGTTACTCCCAAACACTGCGTATGGAACTGGTTTGGGTTTTCTCCAAACGACAAAGCGCAAACACAACGAACCTCTTTAACCACCTGAAGAGGCAGCATCCGAAACAATTAGCTGAGAGCCAAGCAGCGAGGCCAACCACACATCAGCCAGTGGTAACGGCTAAAGACATTACACAGAAACAACCAACTATAACACAAGCCTTTGATAAAAGCACGCTGTGTGAGAGAAGTAGCAAACGGTGGAAAGAGGTGACTCTTTTTGCCTTTATAACTAAGTTTTTACAAAGAAAATAGTTAACTTCCCTGTAAAATGAACTGTGATAAAATTGTGATCATGATTTTACCATTAAAAAATCGTGATGTGATATTTTGCCATATCACCCACCCCTAGATGTAACCAACTGCCTTCAGAAGTCACCTAATCAGTAAATAGAGTCCACCTGTGTGTGTACTTCAATCTCAGTATAAATACAGCTGTTCTGTAAAGGCCTCAGAGGTTTGTTAGAGAACTTTAGTGAACAAACAGCATCATGAAGACTAAGGAACACACCAGACAGGTCAGGGATAAAGTTGTGGAGAAGTTTAAAGCAGGGTTAGGTTATAAAAGCATATTCCAAAGGGTTCAAAGGGCTGATGGTAACTCTGAAGGAGCTGCAGAAATCCACAGCTCAGGTGGGAGAATCTGTCCACAGGACAACAATTAGTTACACACTCCACAAATCTGGCTTTTATGGAAGAGTGGCAAGAAGAAAGCCATTGTTGAAAGAAAGCAATAAGAAGTCCCATAAAGTTTGCCACAAGCCATGTAACACAAGAAATATGTAGAAGAAGGTGCTGTGGTCAGATGACACCAAAACTGAACTTTCTGGCCTACATGCAAACCGCTATGTGTGCCGGAAACTGAAAACTGCACAACCTGAACACACCATCCCCACCGTGAAACATGGTGGTGGCAGCATCATGCTGTGGGGTGCTTTTCTTCAGCAGGGACAGGAAGCTGGTCAGAGTTGATGGGAAGATGGATGGAGCTAAATACAGAGCAATCCTGGATGAAAACCTGTTAGAGGCTGCAAAAGACTTGAGACTGAGGCAGAGGTTCACTTTTCAGCAGGAAGACGTCCCTAAGCAGTGTCTCTTCTGTGAGACATTTGTCACTGTGAAGTTCTTTGTTCTTTCTATCCTGTGACAGTGGAAATAAAAAGATCTGTTGAGTAAATGTCCATCATTTACACTTTACTGTGTTGGACAGTAAATAATAATAATAATGTTTCTTCTGTAGATGTTCTCACTGCAGCTCGAGGGAAGAATAAAAAGTAAAGAAACAGCTTCAGTGGCTCTGACAGAACTAAGTGGAATAAATCTGCTGTCACGCTTGTTTGCACACAGATAACTGGCTTTATCCAATTCAATTCAATTCAATTCAATTCAATTTTATTTATATAGCGCCTTCCACAATCAAAATTGTCTCAAAGCGCTTTACAGAGACCCAGAGCCTGACCCCAGAGCAAGCACTTAAGGCAACAGTGGCAAGGAAAACTCCCTTTTAACAGGAAGAAACCTTGAGCAGAACCTGGCTCAGATGGGGGACCCTCCTGCCGATGGCCGGGCTGGATGAAAGGAGGAAAAGGAGGAAGATAGGACAGCTAGGAATGGAGGAGAGGGGGAGAAAGACATGCAGCATAATACAGACAATGTGGGTCAGTATTTACATTACAGTTAGTGAACAGTTATTGGATAATGTGTGCTCAGCAGATTAGAATTATGAAACAGAGCACGGAGGCAAAAAGCTGTCATGACTGGTAATTATTTACATTACAGTTTGCAAAGAATATTAATCCAATATTTATCTGTAGCAGAACGGAACATTAAACATGTTAGAAATAGATCATTGTAAACAATAAATAGCAGCAGGTGGGTGGAGCCAGGACCATAGGACATGCAGCCGGAGCCAGAGGTACCTGCAGAAAGGTACAGAGAAAGAGAGACCAGAGAGAAACAAACACAGGACTACGGGACAGAGAGGACACAGAGTTAATGACATGTAATAAAGGCTAATAAATTTGAGAGTGGGTCTGAGGAGAGAAAGAGAAAGAAGAAGAAGTGTGCAGTAAATCATGGATGTCCCCAGCAGCTTAGGCCTATAGCAGCATAACTAGGGGATGATTCAGTTGCCTGAGCCAGCCCTACTAAGGGCTATATCCTTAACTGTAACAGTGTCTATAGAGATAATTGTGACTAACTATAAGTTTAATAAATAACTAGGACTGTAACTACAACTAATTATAAGCTTTATCAAACAAGAAGGTTTTAAGCTTCGTTTTAAAATTAGAGAGGGTGTCTGCTTCCCGAACCCAAACTGGCAGTTGGTTCCATAGGAGAGGGGCCTGATAGCTAAAGGCTCGGCCTCCCATTCTACTTTTAGAGATTTTGGGAACCATAAGCAAACCTGCATTCTGGGAACGAAGCAATCTGTTAGGATGATATGGTACTATCAGCTCTTTGAGATATGAAGGAGCCTGGCCATTGAGGGCCTTATATGTAAGGAGAAGGATTTTAAAATCAATTCTGGATTTTACAGGAAGCCAATGAAGAGAAGTTAGTACAGGAGTAATGTGATCTCTCTTGCTAATTCCAGTCAGTACTCTCGCTGCAGCATTTTGGATCAGCTGGATGCTTTTTAGAGAGTTAACTGGACATCCTGATAATAGGGAATTACAGTAGTCCAGCCTAGAAGTAACAAAAGCATGGACTAATTTTTCAGCATCACTCTGCGACAGAATGTTCCTAATCTTACTGATATTGCGCTGGTGAAAGAAGGCGGTCCTAGAGACTTGTTTTATATGTGAGTTAAAGGACAGATCCTGATCAAAAATAACTCCAAGGTTCCTCACAGTCGTACTGGAGGCTAAATTAATGCCATCCAGAGTAACTATATGATTAGATAAACTGTTTCTGAGGTGTTTGGGACCAAACAAAATAACCTCAGTTTTGTCTGAATTCAGCAGAAGAAAGTTACAGGTCATCCAGGCCTTTATGTCTTTAAGACATGCCTGAAGTATGGTTAACTGATCTGTTTCTGTCTGGTTTCATAGATAAATATAGCTGGGTATCATCCACATAGCAATGGAAATTTATTCCATGCTTCCTGATAATATTGCCTAGGGGAAGCATGTATAAGGTGAACAGTATCGGTCCAAGCACAGAACCCTGTGGAACTCCATGACTTACTCTGGTATATATGGAGGGATCATCATTAACATAAACAAACTGGTATCTATCTGATAGATATGATTTGAACCAGCCTAGTGCTGTTCCTTTAATCCCAATAACATGTTCCAATCTATCCAATAGGATATTATGATCAATGGTGTCAAATGCAGCACTAAGGTCTAGCAGGACAAGTATAGAGACGAGTCCATTATCTGATGCTATAAGAAGGTCGTTGGTAACTTTCACCAGTGCTGTCTCTGTGCTATGATGAACTCTAAATCCTGACTGAAAAACTTCAAACAAACCGTTCCTATGTAGATGATCACACAACTGAGTTGCAACAGCCTTTTCAAGAATTTTAGAATTAAAGGGGAGATTGGATATAGGTCTATAGTTTGCCAAAATGTCAGAGTCCAGAGAAGGCTTTTTAAGTAAAGGTTTGATAACTGCAACCTTAAAAGCCTGTGGGACATATCCTGTAACCAACGAGAGATTTATCTGATCTAATATGTGAGTGCCAATCAAAGGCAACACATCTTTAAGAAGTCTGGTCGGGATAGGATCCAAAAGACATGTTGATGATTTAGATTTAGAAACTATTGAAGTCAATTCAGCTAGATCTATGGGAGAGAAACAGTCTAACGACAAATCAGGACTGGCAGACATTTCTAAAGATGCTGTTCTAGACATACCTACATCATTAACAGTTGTAGGCAGGATGAGATGGATTCTGTCTCTAATGTCTACTATTTTGTTGCTAAAGAAGCTCATAAAGTCATTACTAGTGAGAGCTAGAGGGATGGATGGTACAACAGAGCTATGGCTCTTTGTCAGCCTGGCTACAGTGCTGAAAAGAAACCTAGGGTTGTTCTTGTTTTCCTCTACTAATGATAGGCAGTTCTTGCCTTACGAAGGGCTTTTTTATACGTTATAAAGCTGTCTTTCCAGGCTAGGCGGAATTCCTCTAAATTAGTGGATAACCATTTCCTTTCCAGCTTTCGTGATATCTGCTTTAAAGTACGTATTTGTGAACTGTACCATGGAGCTAGCTTCCTCTGATTACTGACCTTCTTTTTCAAAAGGGCAACAGAGTCAAGGGTTGAACATAATGAAGCAGCAGTATTATCAACTAGATAGTCTATATCTGCTGGAGTAACGTTTAGGCCATTGCCCTCTGTAAAACTGGCACATGGCAGCGGAGATAATAATGATGGAATAGCTTCCTTATATTTGATAACAGCATTATCAGACAGAAATCTACAGTAGTTAATTTTTTCTCAGATGCTGTGCAGTTCATTATTGTAAATTCAAATGTTACTAAAGAATAATCAGATAAAACAGGATTCTGAGGGAATACTGTCAAATATTCAGCTTCTATGCCATAGGTTAGTACAAGATCAAGGGTGTGATTAAAACAGTGAGTTGGTTTGTTAACATTTTGTAAAAAGCCAATTGAGTCTAATACTGAATAGAAAGCAGTCTTAAGGCTGTCATTGTGGGTATCGACATGAATATTAAAAGTCGCCCACTATAATTACTCTATCCGTACTAAGCACTAAATCAGATAAAAATTCAGTGAATTCAGACAAAAACTCTGAGTACGCAGCAGGTGGACGATACACCACAGCAAATAGTACTGGTTTTTCTGTCTTCCAATTTGGATGTGAGAGGCTGAGGATAAGGCTTTCAAATGTACTATATTTCGGCTTAGGTCTAGGATTAATTAATAAACTTGAGTGGTAGATTGCTGCCACTCCTCCTCCGCGGCCTGTGCCTCGAGGAATGTGATAATTAATATGACTAGCAGGGGTTGACTCATTTAGACTGACATACTCTTCCTCCTGCAGCCAGGTCTCAGTCAGACAGAATAAATCAATCTGCTGATCCATTATCAAATCATTCACTAACAGAGATTTAGACAAGAGAGATCTAATGTTTAATAGCCCACATCTGATTGTGGTGTTTTTAGGTTCAGATGCTTTTGTAGTATAATTTTTTTTGAGGTTTTATGAGTAACACCTCTTGCATTTTTTAATTTATGCACTTTTTGTTGACGGGAGCAGACACAGTCTCTATAGGATAAAGGGAATCGTTAGAATGGTAGGAATAATAAGAATCATGAGAATCATGGGTGGGTGACGGCTCTAGAGAAACTGCAGAGAAGCGTGTAGGACTGCAACTCTGCATCCTGGTCTCAACTCTGGGTTGTCATGACTTTGGTTTTCTAATGAAATCTGTCATATTTCTAGATATGAGAGCTGCACCATCCAAAGTTGGATGGATGCCGTCTCTCCTAATCAGACCAGGTTTTCCCCAAAAGTTTTCCAGTTATCAATGAAGGCCACGTCGTTTGCTGGACACCACCTAGACAGCCAGCGACGGAATGAAAGACATTGGCTAAACATGTCATCACTGGTCAAATCGGGCAGGGGTCCAGAGAACACTACAGAGTCCGACATTGTTTTGGCAAAGTTACACACCGACTCCACATTAATTTTAGTGACCTCCGATTGGCGTAACCGGGTGTCATTACCGCCGACGTGAATAACGATCTTACCAAATCTACGTTTATCCTTAGCCAGCAGTTTTAAATACGATTCAACGTCGCCCGCTCTGGCCCCAGGGATGCATTTAACTATGGTCGCTGGAGTCTCTAACTTCACATTTCGCAAAATGGAGCTGCTAATAACCAGAGTTTTTTCCTCAGCGGGTGTGTCGCTGATTGGGGAAAATCTGTTTGAAACATGAAGCGGTTGATGGTGAACCACGGGCCTTTGTTTCATGCTATGTTTCCTTCGGACTGCCACCCAGCCGCCCTGGCTTCCCGGCTGCTCGGGAGCTGCCGGGGAACGGCTGACAGGAGCTAACGTAGGACGGCTAGCTGTAGCTAATTTAGGCTGAGACCAACTAGACTGTCTTCACTTTACTCCATGTGACAAATCATGGTTGTGGAGCTGAATGAAATGAGTTGGACTTGTCCAGATTAGTCCTGCTGTCAGTCCTGAACCATGAAACACTGCTTTAGTAGCAACATAATGAGCACACACAGAGACAGAGGACTCACACACAGACACAGACTCTTCCTCTCTGGATAACAGTTCCGGTAGGGGTCGCTAATGTCCGTGTGAAAGCAGCAGAAGAAGCAGCGACAGAGTCTCCAGCTCTTGTGTTCATCAGCAGCGTTCACACTGGGATTTCTTTCTCCGCTTCGGCTTCATCTGCAGCGCTTTCTCTTCTGGAAATGAACCGCTGGACACGGAGCTTCGTCTGGAAGAGCGGAGCTTTGCAGCTCATTAAAGGACACCATGCTTTACTTCTGGATACACACCGTGTGGATCCCCGCCGTCGCTTTCCTCTTTGGATTTCAAGGCAAAGGATCGTTTCACTCTTTTCATTTCATGTCCTGGCGTTTTCCACTAGGAAACACCGGAGCTGAGAGGGAAATTCCAGCTACCGTGGATGTTTATTGTGCGTGTGTCCGAGTGATGCTGACTCGAGTTGTGAAGGTCTGTGAAGTGACGTCCCTTCCTGAAAACACCTGACATGACAGAGAGGTCTGCGCTCCTCACGGGTGAAGCCTCTGACTTTCTGCTGCTTCCTGTTACAGCAGAGCTCTGTTTGCTCTAAATGAAGTTAGTGATGAGTGGAGCTGAGCCGAGCTGACAGCAGTCTTCATGTACAGTAGCAGTGTGTGACACAGAGAGCAGAGCAGCCTCAGAGGCTGATGGTACAGCTGACAGCTTCAGTACAGTCTCCTCTCAGCACAGTAGTAGAGTAGTGCAGAAACATGTGGAGCCTGTTGGACTGTCTCCACTGCTGGACTTATTTCTGAGAGCTGGTCTCTCTGATGAAATGTGTGTGTGTGACATTTGTATTAGGCCGTATGCAAGTTAGCTTGTGTGTATTGTTAAATAGCTGTAAATACCAAACCTAACCACAGAGTGGACTCTGGATACAAACCCCAGTCTCCCACCTCCACTGCTGTTAATAAACTTCATTACCTCATTCATTCAGAAAATCTGTTTCCTCTGAACATCATCCAGCCACATTATGTTTCACACATAATGGATTTGCTTTTCCACAGTTTACTACAGTTTAGTGTATTTAGTGTATGTGGTTGTAGTGAGCGAGGGAGTGAGAGAATGAATACAGGAAGACAGATGGATCAACACGGTGAACAAAACATACAGGTGTACAATGACAGTGTTGTGGTAAAGCTGAGTTACAATCCAATATCATAATACAGAGAGGGAATATATACTTCATTAAAATGAGCAGTGAAAGAGCACAGACGAGTCACATCAATTCACTGAACTCCTCCTGTCACAGTCACAGAATAATGATCACATTACTATAGAAACTTCTGGATAAATGATGGAACAGTTCCTCATTTTCTCCGACCACAAAGAAAATGTGTTTTTCTTTGAATCATGAAAATCTTTAAAACTTGTTTTGTGAGAAAAAAAGGGAAAAATGACAGAAGAAATTTTCTCTCTCTCTTCAAAAACTTTCAAGAGTCATCATGAAGAAATAAAGTACATCATTGTGTGGTGAATGGTGAACTGGAAACACAGAGCCTGTAAATGACAGAGTCAAACTGGCTCTTGTGGTGTAATTGTGGTTATAATAATAAAATTCTGCAGCTGCTGCAGTGAGAACTTTTCCTTCATCCTTCTTTTCCTATCAAGATGTCAAGATGATTGTGTGTGTGCATCTTAAAATAAGGGTTAGTAGACACATTAAGGTCTCATCTATCTGCACAAACTGTCATGAGGCAGCTCTGCTGCCTCTGGGGTTTTTCTGTCGTTTTGTCCATTCTTTTCTTTCTTTTGGTGTGTATGGGGCTGTATGTGTGTGTGTGCATGTGTGCCTTAGGTGTGGGTGTGCTTCAGGTGCCGGATTCGGGGCAGCTCCTCCCTACTCCCATCTCTCAGCTCAGGCTGACTGCGCGCGCACCTGTTCACAATCTGGGCGTGATCAGACGCCTCCACAGTATATGAGGCTTGGCGTTCCTGTCCACCCTCGCCAGATCATTCCGTCATCGTTCGTGACGCTCCCGGTCTTTGTTCTCCTGCCTCCGTCCCGCCACTTCAGCCACCGCCACACCGCTCCGGAATCCCTCCTCTTCCCTTTGTTTCAATTTTGGCCCTGTATCAATAAATCCTCTGAACTCTCCCTCTCTGTCTGCTTTTGGGTCCTGGCCTGTTACCTTGACTGTGCACAACACAAACAAATCTCTCTTGTGTTCTATTCATCCAGTCAGCTAATAATATTCACAGTTTCATAGAAAACAAACAGAAACATAATGTCTCACACAAGCTGCTCCACATAGACCTAGCATAGCATTTGGAGCAGGCACACAATTAAATTCCTCAAAGGCCAAATGGATTTTCTGATTGTGTCATTCTTCAGAATGGCTGTGGGCTCTGTTACATCTAAACAAGATGTGTGAGTGTGTGTCTCACTTTACTCCAACACACCAATCAAAATATTATTTCATTAGTGCTTCAGGACTGTGCAGTTTGTTAGAGTTAAATTTAGGATCCATTTTTCAAGAGAACTTCCCAGAACCTTTTCAGTCTATGAACTTTTAAACATATCAGCTCTCTCACACTGACTGAGGCTGAATTCTGAACAGCTACAAGATGTGGAGCTTAGTGACCATCATCAAAAGACAAGGAAACAGAAGAAAGGAAACATTTCAAAAAATGAATGTACCATTTCCTCATATGAAATAGTTTCTCTGCTTAATAATTAAGATTAGGGGTGGGCGATATGGCAAAAATATCACATCATGATTTTTTAATGGTAAAATCACAATCACAATTTTATCAAAGTTCATTTTTACAGTGAAGTTAATTTACAACCAAACTATTTTTTTTTTGTAAAAACTTAGTTATAAAGATAAAAGAGTCACCTCTTTCCACCGTTTGCTACTTCTCTCACACAGCGTGCTTTTATCAAAGGCTTGTGTTATAGTTGGTTGTTTCTGTGTAATGTCTTTAGCCGTTACCACTGGCTGATGTGTGGTCGGCCTCGCTGCTTGGCTCTCAGCTAATTGTTTCGGATGCTGCCTCTTCAGGTGGTTAAAGAGGTTTGTTGTGTTTGCGCTTTGTCGTTTGGAGAAAACCCAAACCAGTTCCATACGCAGTGTTGGGGAGTAACGGAATACATGTAACGGCGTTACGTATTCAGAATACACATTATGAGCAACTGTATTCCATTACAGTTACAGTTTAAATAGATAGTATTCAGAATACAGTTACATTGTTGAAATCAATGGATTACGTGACGATACTTCTCTGTTTCACGACAGAAACAGCGTTACGTATTCTGAGTAAAAAATCAGCACTGCTCGTACTTCGCCATGATTGGTTGGTCATGTTCACGTGAAGCGGGCTGTTAGTTGCCCAAGGAAAAAAAAACTTCTCGTGCTTCTGTGCGCAAGCATAGAGCTGCAATTAATAGAATGTGCCCTATAGACGATAATACGATCTCTCTCCTCTGGCAGATCGTCAACATCAATATCGCCTTCACGATCTAATATCATCATATCGCACACCCTAATTAAGATCCTTCAACAACTAGGACTTAATACAGTCCTGTAGATGAGCTGCATGGAGCAGAAAACAAGAATCAGAGCTGAGAGTCTAAAGTGGCAGAGTTAAACTTCCAAACTTATTCTGCCCTCACAGTCATCAACAGTTTTCCTCCTACACTCAAAACACAGCAAATGAACACTCATCCAAATGCATCACATGCCACCTCAAACACATCAACATATTTTAGATTCCAGTTTCAGGACTAAGGTTTTCAAGGCAGGAAGAATTCTCAGCAGCCTAAATTTACTGCACAGTGAGGAAATCACTGATTGTTTTACTGTCCCTTAACCAAAGAGGGTGAACATGAACACAGCCTGAAACGCTTCATGCAACAGCTGATCCAGCTTTAAGTCCTACGACTCATTCTGGAGATTCACTACAGAACATAATTGTATTGAACTGGAAATGAACTAAAGATCAAGGCTCAAAGCCAAAAGGAGATTTGAACCTAGTGTTCAGTATAAGACACAAGTGGACTCAGTGATAGGTAAATGTAAGAAGGCTGAAACTTTAAAGCACAATAATAAGTAGATGATTGTAGAAGTGGAAACAGTGTGTGCTGGTTAGTTTGCATTGGACTGGGAGATTATTTCTCCTGAGTCTTAAACTGTGCTTCTTTGTTTTTGGGCCAAATCTTGAGAGATGATGAAAGTGATTCACACATTGGAAATAAGAAGATTTTACCAATACATCAAACTGTTTCCTGTTCACAGCATTTAAAACAGTTTGTCTGTGAGAAGCAATGAATATTGTGTTTTCTATATGGAGCTAAATGTATAAACATTTCACCCACTGCTGATTGTCTATGGAAATGAAGTGAGATGTGTTTGTGCTGTGTATAAAAATGCAGAGCTGGAGAAGAGCTGCATCTCTTTGTGTCTTGTTTGTATTCTACTCTTGACTTTTTCACTGAGGTGATGCTTCTCCTCTCTCCATCTTTAATTCAAACTCAGGTAATGAGCTCACAGCCTCACCTTCACATGGACAAAACTTCCTAAAATAACACACAGCTCTCTCCACTTTGTGCTGTGACGTCCAGAACTGGAATATTTACAGTAAAGTCTCAGATACTATTACACTCTGATCTTAATGACTCCTGGAGCTCCAGGTTCTCCTGTTGTTGGTCTGTGTCTGTGACTCCACCAACAGTGGACTGACACTGGACCTCTAGCTGATTGTGTGAAACCCTATGAGAGAAAACCCACAAAAAAAAAAAAAGAAAAGAAAAGGAAAAAAAGAAAACTCCTCAAAGCAAGGACCAAATCTCAATCCTCTAACCTTACTCCTGTGAGAAATAATGCTCCATCTTTAAGGAACTGGAGCCCTGCCTCAATGCCACAGTGTCTACTTTACCTTTACCCTTGTGTTCACAACCATGTTAGGTCCTCCTAGCAGGTTGACCAGATCCATTTAAACACTAGGACAGAAAAGCACCTTGATTATTCTACATTGTGAAGTTTGTCATTGTGACAGGGTGATCTATCTGCACACATATCTGCCTTCATTCAAGATACAAATATGAAACTGGTGGAAACAGTAAGTGATATTTATCTCATGTGTGAGGATTGAGTTAGGCCTAGACGCCTGGTTTAGGTTTGTAACTCCACCCAGTAATGGGTGGGAATAGATATGCCTGTCTTTAAAAAGCCAGGTGAGGGTGCAGCACTTCCTTCCAAGAAGTAGGCTGTGGCTAAATTAAACTTAGCTCTTTCCCTGTGCTCCATAATAATATGTGTTTCCATCTGACAGGAAGACTGAGGAGTGCAACTTGTTGAGCTTTGACCACAGAACCAGACAGAGCCAGGGGATTCCATAGTAGGCCTCCCCACATCCTTAAGTATGAAACTTATTTGAAGGCAGTGTAGTGGGGCTATATCCTACATACGTATTAACACACATTTTTTAATAGTGGTTGTCACTTTCAGGCCCAGATCCAGACTGCTGCTTTGCCTGAGTGATCCTTTTATTGGTCGAATGTATTTGCTTCACCTGTTGTTTTTAATCTCCATATGAGTTCTTTATTGTTCATTTTATTTGTTTGTTTTATCAGAACCAACTGATTTTAAATTGTTTTTATTTGTAGGTAGAGGTCCAGCCTGTGGGGAGCAGTTTGCAGGGTACACACTCTGCATGCTGTGTGCTAATATAAATGGTGGTGGTCACATAGTCATGTCTGAATTTTCTCAGTGCAGTGCAGTGTTTAAAACCTTGCAGTGAATTATCTTCTAGT
Source organism: Toxotes chatareus (assembly GCA_016801885.1). Taxonomy (NCBI): domain Eukaryota; kingdom Metazoa; phylum Chordata; class Actinopteri; family Toxotidae; genus Toxotes; species Toxotes chatareus. The sequence goes on along the minus strand of JAFBJY010001251.1, from coordinate 38,007 downwards.
GGGACCAGCACCAGGTGAGCACATGGTGTAAGTATAAGTATCCTGCAATAGGATCTCCCCACAGTGAGGACTCTACCCCAGTTTTAAGCTTTTATTATAGTATTCTGTTGGTGCTATTTAGGCTATTTTTTATACTGTAGAATAAAGGCTATCATTTGTACTTACCTGGGTGCTTTTGTTCTTTTAGGCCTGTCAGTTCTCAACACTTACTGTTTTAATTATCTAGGTTGAAATAAATTTATTAAATGTTTGAATGCATGTCTGCTGCTCTTCCTTTTGAACTTTATCTATTCTATCTACCTATCTATATCTGTCTCTATTATTTGTGTGACCACTCAATATTTGTAAGTTATATTGCCTTGAGGTGGGTCACACATGGGTTCTGACAGTCATACAAATTCAAAATTCAAAGCCATGTAATATTACCTGTTATTATCACTGTTACTAGGACTTGAAAACCAGTGGGGGGCACAAAGGTGTCAAGAACTCAGTGTGATAAGTAGGACTTAAACCAGCTTAGTGAGGTTCCTTTGATGCCAATTAAAAGTTCAAGTCTCTGTAATAGGATGTGATGGTCAGTGGTGTCAAATGCAACATTAAGATATGACAAGTACAGAGACAAGTTCTTTGTCTGATGTACTTCAAAGGTCATTTGTAACCTCAGTTAATTTTGATCAAGACTTGTCCTTTAACTTCCTCATCAAAGAAACTTCAAGGACTGCTGCCTTTTTTCACCTCCTTAATATGAAAACAATCAGAAACATCTTGTCTCAGAATGATGCAGAAAAATTGTTCCATGTATTTGTTACTTCTCGGCTGGACTATTGCAATTCTATTATTATCTATTATTATCTAAAGACTCTCCAGCTGATTGTAAATGTTGCAGCGTGAGTACTGACAGGAACACGGACAAGAGTGTCAGTGTGTTGTGTTCAGAGTTGTAGTTACTGACAGTGACCACTGGAGGGCAGTGATCATGGTAGTTTCTCTGTGAACAGTCCAGTTCCATCCACATTAATGTGAAGCCTGAATGTTTGTGTTGAAGACTTCACTGTTGAACTGGATAATTTAGTTCCATTGGAGCTCAGCTGATTCAACTATATCAATAATAATGAAAACATCAAACAGCAGCAGAGTGTGTGTGTGTTCACACTGGGAGTCATGAGGAGGTTTCATGTCTTAATAACACTTCAGCATGTGAACTTCAGTCACGACACACACACACACACACCTCTCTGGGCAAAGCCTTGGAGTTTACTTTCACTTTGACCAAACTTTGTGGCGCAGATGATTTTCTCCATCTGAAGGTAAATGTCAGCAGTTTAATGATTTACTCACACTCCCTGTTGTTACCTGTGATTTCTGACCTTTGAGTTATTGTAGCATTGTTTCCGGGTTTTGTTTGTCAGTTAAAGTGCACACACACCCACATACACACACACACACACACACTCATACAAGAACCTGAGGAAAAAGAAGCCTGAACTGAAGAACTAAGAGCCTTCCCTACACTGACAGGAGAGAGCTGCAGACGGATGAAGTTCATGCGAATAACTGAGTAAGTGGAGCTCTTGATTGGTTTGATTTGTCTTCATTAAAGGGACATGGTTTCTCTAGTTTGTGGAAAATGTTGTACGTCATTAGCTCTTCTGGTTATTTTAGCTGGAGAAACTGGTTTATTACAGGTGTTTTACAGTTGGATGGAGTTTGTTTAAATCAGGAGGAGGTTTGAAACAGTCGTTAGTCTCAAACTGAAATATCAGCCTAGAAACTTTAGGACGAGTAAAGATGGCCGTCTGTTCATGACATTCATGTGTGTGTGCCACAATAACTCAAAGGTCAAGAAATCCCAGGCAACAACAGGAAGTGTAAATCATTAAACTGCTGACATTTACATTCAGATGGAGAAAATCAAAGTTTGGTCAAAACGAAAGCAAACTCCAAGGCTTTACCCAGGGAGTTGTGTGTGTTGTTGATGTTGTTGTTGTGTAATTTGTGGAAGTCTTTATAAGAGCTGTATATCCAGTGTTTTGCCTGTTTAAGCTTCTTATTAGAGCTCCAGTAAAATGTGTAAGTGTATGTGTTTTTCCTGTGAAACTAAAATGTTTGGAATTGTGAGATGCCAGTTCACAAGAGACACTGGATTTTTGTTTTGCTTTATTCTTGAATTCTTTGTTTTAATTTGAAATGATTAAGGCCCAGCAGGCCCAATTTATCACCTTGATGTTAGGAACCTATTTTGACTTGATTGATGTATTTGTGTGTAACTGCTACAGCAGCGTCAGCTTGGTGTGTTATAATGAGTAACTTTTATTGTTAAGAGCTACATTTTCATGTCAAACAATATTTTTATATGATTAGTGGAAGTGGCAGTTTCCAGTTTATCAGAGGTGTGTATCCAGTATTTCAGCTGTTAATGTTCATTGCTTGTGTTCAAGTAAAACATCAGTGTGTGTGTGCTTGCACATGCATTTTTTTCCTCACAATATTTTTATTGAAATTTTACATATGAGATACAGACAGTTATAACAAACACAAACAACAACATTATGTACATTAAAATAAAATATCAAATTTCTGAGATAAAAAAAATGATCTTGATAAAAGAAAAGGAAATCACAAGCATAGAGACTACATGGACTGCATCCATCATCCACCTCCTCCTTCAGGCGTTATGTTTAAATTCTTAACATAGTTAATGAAAGGAACCATATCTTCTCAAACACATGTCTTTTAAATTTCGGTATATGTATTATTTTTTCAAGAGGAAGGGTTGTTAACATCTGTCTCAACCACTGTGTCACATCTGGTCTATGAGTCTTTATTGGCATTGAGCAAACTGAGGTCTATGAGTGTTCTTTCTCTTTTGTTGAATTTATGCTTTTCTGGATACAGACCCAACAAAAAACAGTTTAGGGTCCAATGTGATTTGTTTTGAGATTATTTTTTCAGTTGTTACTCTCACCTCTTCCCAAAACATTCTAATTTTTCTACATTGCCATAAATAATAGAATAGGGTTCCTTTACTTTCTATACGTTTTGTGCAAATATCTGGTATGTTTTTGTTAAATCCGTTTAGTCCCACTGGTGTAACATACATCCGCATTAATAATGTATATTTACATTGTATCATTGTGCAATGTATCACTTTAAGACGTACATTTATTGATTTGAACTCCTGCACAAGCCATTTCCCACTGTTCCCCTGGAATTTCAGTCTCCTTCAATCTCTTCTGTGAGTTTTCTAAGTTAAGTTTAATCCCTCTCTGCATTTTAGCCACACCTAGTGAATGAAACACACACACAAGCATGCACATGCACTAGAGACGCTATGGCAGAGGCCTTCCTGGGAGGAGCCCATAGATTGGTGCCTTGCTCAGGCCACAGCCATGGACACGTCTCCTTTACCACCACCCATATCCATTGTGCGTATCCACTGTGCTTGGTCGAGGAATCGTACCGGTGACTCTCCGATCTCCGGGCGGTCCAAAGCCGCAAGCAGGTCTAATAATTGTAATACTTTTGTTGTGAAAAGTAACTCAGTACTTTTATTGCAGTGGAGGAAAGAAGAGCCAATCAGTGGAGGAGCAGCTGATATTTCTACAGGACAAATGATGGAGAGGATGATTTCAGTTGATGTGCAGATGAATGATTTGTGTTTTCTCTCCACATGAAGGTAGAAAGTGTTTGTGAACTGATGTGGATGTGAATTCAGCATCATGAATCAGTGTGAGGACAGAGAGGAGGGAGCCCCTCCCCCTAAAAGCAGTCTGTGTGGGGACCATGAGATCCAGACCAAAGCTCAGAGGTGAGATGAGGATCTCTAACTGTCCATGACTCTTCTCCATGTCAGAGCTCAGCACTCACATCACTGCACCATCATTATTCACACTCAAAGCTCTGTGTGTGTTGTGTTGAAGGCCAGAGCAGCAGCACACACCAGACTCTGCTGGACCTGGACCTGAACGTGGACCCGAGCCCAGCTGTGTGTCCATGAAGAGTGACAGATCAAAGGATGACCCCACTGATTTCAAAGGACAGCCTCCCTCTGCTGTGAAGAAGTGAGCTGCAACTGACTACATGTTTTGTTCTTTACTATGAGAACACTGTATGAATAATTGATATGTTGTCGCTGTCCCCATGTCCCTGATGGTCTTAATCTGTGTGTCCACCAGGATCCATCAGAGACCAGACCTCCCTGTACCTGAGCCCAGCTGTGTGTCCATGAAGAGTGACAGGTCAAAGGATGACCCCACTGATTTCAAAGGACAACCTCCCTCTGCTGCAAAGAAGTGAGCTGCAATTGACTACATGTCTTGTTCTTTACTATGAGAACACTGTATGAATAATTGATATGTTGTCGCTGTCCCCATGTCCCTGATGGTCTTAATCTGTGTGTCCACCAGGATCCATCAGAGACAAGACTTCCCTGTAACTGAGCCCAGCTGTGTGTCCATGAAGAGTGACAGATCGAAGGATGACCCCACTGATTTCAAAGAAGAGCCTCCCTCTGCTGCAAAGAAGTGAGCTGCAGCTGAGTTTAAAATGTATCAGACAGCTGTCCTGTATAACTGGTCTTCTATGAAAGATGAAGTGATTGTGTTTTGTCTCCAGGCTTCATGAATGACACAGTATATGAACATGATCAGGCTGAAACACAGGCTTTAGTGGCAAAGTTGATGTTTCTCTTTTCAAGAAAAGCACTTCTTATGTTCTTATATGTATCATTCAGATCAGAAGTAAAACTCCCTGTAACTCAGCACCTATCCAGTTCCAGTGTTTGTGTTAGTGTCCTGTAGCAGAGGTGAGACTTCTGTCAAACCCAGTGTGAGTCCTTAAAACTCATCATTTAAAAGGTGGACTTGTTGTGATGACTCTAGGTCATGAGGTACAGAACTGATTGCTTGTTTCCTCTCATTGAGAATGTCACAGCTCAGTAGTGTTTGCTTTAATCAGGACAGTCACCACAGAACATAAAAGCAGCTGTTGTTTGTGTACAAAGCATAAAACGCTCACAGATGCTGCAAACATAATGTGAGCTAATTCTTCATGATTCCTCCACAGAGTGGACCAGGAGAGCTCAGAGGTTCCCAGTGCTCAGTCTGCCCAGCAGGATCAAACACACCTGGACTCCATATTTATGGTCTGTACATGGACAACAACTACTTTGACATCTGTTGTGTTGACAATAATCTCCATGCTGCACTTTTTAGAGCAGAGGATTGTCAGTGTGTCCAACATGGATCTGATGTTTGGCTCCATGGTTTTACTTTGATTGTGTCATTCATATAGTTTTCTGTTCCAGCTGCTGGAGGAGAACATTGTCACTTTTGTGAAGAAGGAGCTGAAGAAGATCCAGAAAGTTGTGAGTTCAGATTACCCAAAATGCTCAGAGAGTCAGAGGCAGGATGAAGAGATTTTGGACGGTGAAGATGAAGAGCAGAGGAGGAGCAGCAGAGAGGCTTTTGTGAAGATCACAGTGAACTTCCTGAGGAGAATGAAGCAGGAGGAGCTGGCTGACTGTCTGCACAGCAGTAAGAGGATTTCTCTAAAGATTCAACATGATGAATAAATGGGACATTTACTAACGTCTCAAGACATGGAGGAAAATATGTTCATGTGTGTTCTTTAGCGGGATGAACATGTCATGTTTTCTTTATGAATCAGTCATTGATGTTGTTTCTTGTTTATTCATTCAGGACATGATGCTCCATTTTGTCAGCGTAAACTTAAATCTACTCTGAAGAAGAAGTTCCAGTGTGTGTTTGAGGGGATCTCTAAAGCAGGAAACCCAACCCTTCTGAATCAGATCTACACAGAGCTCTACATCACAGAGGGACGGACTGGAGAGGTCAATGATGAACATGAGGTCAGACAGATTGAAACAGCATCCAGGAAACCAGCCAGACCAGAAACAAGCATCAGACAAGAAGACATCTTTAAAGCCTCACCTGGAAGAGATGGACCAATAAGTGATGACAAAGGGAGTGGCTGGCATTGGGAAAACAGTCTTAACACAGAAGTTGACTCTGGACTGGGCTGAAGACATTTCCATTCACGTTCAGAGAGCTGAATGTGCTGAAAGAGAAAAAGTTCAGCTTGGTGGAACTTGTTCATCAGTTCTTTCCTGAAACCAAAGAAGCAGGACTCTGCAGGTTTGAAGAGGTCCAGGTTCTGTTCATCTTTGACGGTCTGGATGAGTGTCGACTTCCTCTGGACTTCCACAACACTGAGATCCTGACTGATGTTACAGAGTCCACCTCAGTGGATGTGCTGCTGACAAACCTCATCAGGGGAAACTGCTTCCCTCTGCTCGCCTCTGGATAACCACACACGACCTGCAGCAGCCAATCAGATCCCTCCTGAGTGTGTTGACATGGTGACAGAGGTCAGAGGGTTCACTGACCCACAGAAGGAGGAGTACTTCAGGAAGAGGTTCAGAGAGGAGGAGCAGGTCAGAAGGATCATCTCCCACATCAAGACTTCACGAAGCCTCCACATCATGTGTCACATCCCGGTCTTCTGCTGGATCACTGCTACAGTTCTGGAGGATGTGTTGAAAACCAGAGAGGGAGGAGGGCTGCCCAAGACCCAGACTGAGATGTACATCCACTTCCTGGTGGTTCAGTCCAAACTGAAGAACGTTAAGTATGATGGAGGAGCTGAGACAGATCCACATTGGAGTCCAGAGACCAGGAAGATGATTGAGTCTCTGGGAAAACTGGCTTTTGAGCAGCTGCAGAAAGGAAACCTGATCTTCTATGAATCAGACCTGACAGAGTGTGGCATTGATATCAGAGCAGCCTCAGTGTACTCAGGAGTGTTCACACAGGTCTTTAAAGAGGAGAGAGGACTGTACCAGGACAAGGTGTTCTGCTTCGTCCATCTGAGTCTTCAGGAGTTTCTGGCTGCTCTTCATGTCCATCTGAACTTCATCAAGTCTGGAGTCAATCTGCTGTCAGAAGAACAATCAACCTCCATCAGTTCTGACCTGTCCAGATACAAACCTCATTCAAAGCAGCTCTACCAGTGGGCTGTGGACAAGGCCTTACAGAGTCCAAATGGACACCTGGACTTGTTCCTACGCTTCCTCCTGGGTCTTTCCCTGCAGACCAATCAGACTCTACTACAAGATCTGTGGACACAGACAGGAAGTGGCTCACAGACCAATCAGCAAACAGTCCAGTACATCAAGAAGAAGATTGAAGAGACTCCATCTGCAGAGCAAAGCATCAACCTGTTCCACTGTCTGAATGAACTGAATGATCGTTCTCTAGTGGAGCAGATCCAACAGTCCCTGAGTTCAGGACATCTCTCCACAGATGAACTGTCTCCTGCTCAATGGTCAGCTCTGGTCTTCATCTTACTGTCATCAGAAAAAGATCTGGACGTGTTTGACCTGAAGAAATACTCTGCTTCAGAGGAGGCTCTTCTGAAGCTGCTGCCAGTTGTCAAATCCTCTAACAAAGCTCTGTAAGTGTATGGATAATTGGATTTATTCATCATTATATAAAGAATTTTATTCAGTAGGAGGAAAAGAAATTCCTCTCCTCTTTAATTCCGTATCATCCTCTCTAAGCTCTGAACTTCATCACATTGAATCTGAATTAAAATAATGGATCCTACATTAAAGAGCCAAGTCTCAGCTTTAATTTGAGCAGGTTGACATCAGCATAGAAAGAACTGTGTGGGAGATTCAGCCCTTTTAGTGGTTCAAAAGTAACTGGACAAATACACATGAAGTGAAACAAACTCATCAGATTTAATTTTTAGTGTAAAATCCTTTGCAGTCATTGACTGTAGTATCCATTATTGTATTTTAAAGTGAATGTAGTGAGAACCTGAAGAACAAAATATTTCTAACTGTCCAAATACTTATGGCCTTGACTGTAGATGTATGTTTATTACTGATTGTGTCATATGCCTTCTTTTGACCCTGGTGTTAAAGCAAAGTATAGACCTATATCCACCTTCTTTCAAATGCACAATATCAGTAAGATTAGGAACATTCTCAGAGTGATGCTGAAAAACTAGTCCATGCATTTGTTACTTCTAGGCTGGACTACTGTAATTCCCTGTTATCAGGATGTCCAGTTAACTCTCTAAAAAGCCTCCAGCTGATCCAAAATGCTGCAGCGAGAGTACTGACTGAGATTAGCAAGAGAGATCATATTACTCCTGTATTACCTTCTCTTCATTGGCTCCTGTAAAATCTAGAATTGATTTTAAAATCTTTCTCCTTAAATTAAGCTCTCAATGGCCATGCTCCTTCACATTATCCACTAACTGTAACCTAAATGCCGGCCCTCTAACATTGTCCATTGCCAACCCTGTTTGTATTATGTTGCATGTCCTTCTCCTCCTCTCCTCCATTCCCAGCTGTCCTATCTTCCTCCTTTTCCTCCTTTCACCCAGCCCGCCATCGGCAGGAGGGTCCCCATATGAGCCGGGTTCTGCTCAAGGTTTCTTCCTGTTAAAGGGGAGTTTCTCCTTGCCACTGTCGCCTTAAGTGCTTGCTCTGGGGTCAGGCTCTGGGTCTCTGTAAAGCGCTTTGAGACAATTTTGATTGTGGAAGGCGCTATATAAATAAAATTGAATTGAACTGAATATCTCAAAGAGCTGATAGTACCATATTATCCCAACAGATTGCTTCATTCCCAGAATGCAGGTTTGCTTATGGTTCCCAAAATCTCTAAAAGTAGAATGGGAGGTCGAGCCTTTAGCTATCAGGCCCCTCTCCTGGGGAACCAATTGCCAGTTTGGGTTCAGGAAGCAGACACCCTCTCTAATTTTAAAATTAGGCTTAAAATCTTTTTTGTTTGACAAAGCTGATAATTCATTGTGGTTACAGTCTTACTTATTATGACTAAACCTATAGTTAGTCGCAATTATTTCTATAGACACTGTTATAGTTAAAGATAAAGCCCATAGCAGGGCTGGCTCAGGCAACTGAACCATCCCTTAGTTATGCTGCTATAGGCCTAGGCTGCTGGGGGACTTCCCATGATCCTCTGCACACCTCTTCTCTTCTTTCTTTCTGTCCTCAGACCCACCCTCACATTTATTAGCCTTTATTCCATGTTATTAACTCTGTGTCCTCTCTCTCCTGTAGTCCTGTGCTTGTTTCTCTCTGGTCTCTCTTTCTCTGTACCTTTCTGCAGGTATCTCTGGCTCCGGAGCTGCATGTTTTCTGTCTGTGGTCCTGGCTCCACCCACCTGCTGCTGTTTATTGTCTACAATTATCCATTTCTAACACATTACTATGTTTAATGTTCCACTCTGCTACAGATACATTTTGGATAAATATTCTATGCAAACTGTAATGTAAATAATTACCAATCATGACAGCTTTTTGCTTCTGTGCTCTGTTTCCTATCATAACTGTAATCTGCTGAGCACACATTATCCACTAACTGCAGTGGCGGTTCTACATTGAATTACTCCCTGGGCAAACTCCTCATAGGTTAGCAGGTGGATAAAGAGCTGATATTTCTGCTTCACCGAACAAATCTGTGTTTGATGTTTGGCCCAGTTTTCAAATGCAGGTCTGTTGGTTTGCTGTGAGCTGCAGAGCAAACTGAGAGTTTTGTTCCTTTGATTGTCCTTTCAACACAAATGTTATTTGGCTTTTTCTTCATTGTTTCCTCCTCAGACTGAGTAGCTGTAACCTCTCAGAGAGAAGCTGTGAAGCTCTGTCCTCAGTTCTCAGCTCCCAGTCCTCTAGTCTGAGACACCTGGACCTGAGGAACAATGACCTGAAGGATTCAGGGGTGAAGCTTCTGTCTGCTGGACTGAAGGGTCCACACTGTTCCCTGGAGACTCTCAAGTCAGATCAAGTTCTATTTTTTTCCATTTTTTTTTATTTTTTTTATCTTGCTTCGTATTCTGTAGAGCTCACATATATGAACTTCTGCTGACATTCACAAACTCATTTATGCTTTGTTATAATGTGGTTTAGATTAGACCCACAGCTCTTTACATGCTGACTCTCATTCACCCATTCACACACATTGATGGCAACCAGCTACCATACAAGGTGCTGGTTTAGCCTAAGGACACTTGATGTTGAGCTGTGATTAATGGACAAACCTCTCTACCTGCTGAGACACAGCTGCCCTGTACTTACAACTAATAAACAACTTTATCAGAGGATTCAAACTAAATCAAATCAGACTCTGAGCTTCAGCACATTGAATCTGAATTAAAATAATGGATTCTTCATTAAAGAGCCAAGTCTCAGCTTTAATTTGAGCAGGTTGACATCAGCATAGAAAGAACTGTGTGGGAGATTCAGCCCTTTTAGTGGTTCAAAAGTAACTGGACAAATACACATGAAGTGAAACAAACTCATCAGATTTAATTTTTAGTGTAAAATCCTTTGCAGTCATTGACTGAAGTATCCATTATTATATTTTAAAGTGAATGTGCTGAGAACCTGAATAACAAAATATTTCTAACTGTCCAAATACTTACAGCCTTGACTGTAGATGTATGTTTATTACTGATTGTCATATGTCTTCTTTCGACCCTGGTGTTAAAGCAAAGTATAGACCTATATCCACCTTCTTTCACATGCGCAATATCAGTAAGATTAGGAACATTCTGTCTCAGAGTGATGCTGAAAAACTAGTCCATGCATTTGTTACTTCTAGGCTGGACTACTGTAATTCCTTATTATCAGGATGTCCAGTTAACTCTCTAAAAAGCCTCCAGCTGATCCAAAATGCTGCAGTGAGAGTACTGACTGGAATTAGCAAGAGAGATCATATTACTCCTGTATGAGCTGAGAGCCCGAAGAACATAAAATATGCAATGTGCAAATACTTACGATCCTGACTCTACACATCTTTCTTTTACTGATTGTATCATATTTAACTGCCATGTGTCCAACTTGTTGAGAATAAAACAGAAAGGATTTGAACCAGAGCCAATGAAAGATGATCATCAATATAGAAACTCCTTATTGGTTAGCAGGTGGATAAAGAGCTGATATTTCTGTTTCACTGAACAAATATGTGTTTGATGTTTGGCCCAGTTTTCAAATGCAGGTCTGTTAGTTGGCAGTGAGCTGCAGAGCAAACTGAGAGTTTTGTTCCTTTGATTGTCCTTTCAACACAAATGTTATTTGAATTTTTCTTCATTGTTTCCTCTTTAGACTGAGCAGCTGTAACCTCTCAGAGAGAAGCTGTGAAGCTCTGTCCTCAGTTCTCAGCTCCCAGTCCTCTAGTCTGAGACACCTGGACCTGAGGAACAATGACCTGAAGGATTCAGGGGTGAAGCTTCTGTCTGCTGGACTGGAGAGTCCACACTGTACCCTGGAGACTCTCAGGTCAGATCAAGTTCCAGTTTGTTTGAAATGACTGCAGATATTTATTAAGTCCATCAATGCTGACTTTAGCGAGGCCCATATCTAATGATTTTCACAGTTTAAACAATCTTTGAGTTTTTCAGTCTGTTTTGTTTTTATCCAGCTTCAAATTCTGTAGAGCTCATATATATGAACTCTGACTGAGATACACAAGCTCATCTATGCTTTGTTATAATGTGGCTTAGACGATAGTATGTCAGTGTTAATGACATTAGTAAAAACGATGTCAGAAAAATTCTCAGACAACCTTTTTTTTTTCCACTATGAAACCAATATTGCAACTTAATACTAAGTATTCATGGGTGAAGCTTCTGTCTACTGCACTGCAGAGTCCACACTGTACCCTGAAGACTCTCAGGTCATGATCCATCAAACTGTTTAGCTGATGATTTGCTCATATCTGATTTACACCAGTGGATAAACAGCCAACTTGTGCAGGATTGTTCAAAGCAAATTTTACTAAAGTTCAGCAGAACTTTCTCGGAATTTGTCTTGAATACATTAAACCTGGACCAAACTGGAAAAGAACCAAAAACAAAAAAATATAAACAAGCAGGTGTTGACAGAGGATTCCCGTGTGGTGTGATGTTGTGTGTGTCTGCAGGCTGTCAGGATGTCTGATCACAGAGGAAGGCTGTGCATCTCTGGCCTCAGCTCTGAGCTCCAACCCCTCCCATCTGAGAGAGCTGGACCTGAGCTACAATCATCCAGGAGACTCAGGAATGAAGCTGCTGTCTGCTGGACTGGAGGATCCACACTGGAGACTGGACACCCTCAGGTATGGAGAGGCCTGCTGCAGCCACAGACCGTGTGTGATAGAGGAGGAAGAGCTGGAAATATTTAGTGTGTCACAGCTGATGACAGATCTCTACAGAAGTGCTTTGAATTCAACAACAACACAAAGAGGGGTTTTCTTTAATTCTGACTTCAGTATCTCATCATGACTCACTGTGTCGTATTTAAGAGAAAATATGTGACAATCATTAAATCAGGTGTGGTCAGCTGTTTTCTGTGACCTGAGCAAGACTTTCTCAGACTGGATTTCAGGCTGCACCAGCACAAAGCCAGCATGGAAACATTCAATTCAATTCAATTTTATTCATAAAGTGCCTTCCACAATCAAAATTGTCTCAAAGCGCTTTACAGAGACCCAGAGCCTGACCCCAGAATAACCACTTAAGATGACAGTGGCAAGATAAAACTCCCTTTTAACAGAAAGAAAGCTTGAGCAGATCCCGGCTCATATGGGGACCCTCCTGCCGATGGCGGGCTGGGTGAAAGGAGGAAAAGGAGGAAGCTGGGACTGGAGGAGAGAAGGAGCAGAACATGCAGCATAATAAAACAGGGTTGGCAATGGACAATGTTAGAGGGCCAGCATTTAGATTACAGTTAGTAAACAGTTAGTGGATAATGTGTGCTCAGCATATTACAGTTATGATAGGAGACAGAGCACAGAAGCAAAAAGCTGTCATGATTGGTAATTATTTACATTACAGTCTGCATAGAATATTAATCCAATATTTATCTGTAGCAGAATGGAACATTAAACATGTGTTAGAAATGGACCATTGTAAACAATAAACAGCAGCAGGTTGGTGGAGCCAGGACCATAGAACATGCAGCTCCGGAGCCAGAGATACCTGCAGAAAGGTACAGAGATAGAGAGAAGCATTTGAGCTGCAGCTGGCTGAACTGCTCCTGAACCAACAGAGCCACTTTGAGCACTCGGAGTGCTTTCACCACAACAAGCCCAAAGACTTTAAATACCTGTTCAGTGCTGACACACTAATAATAACATCCCAACAATAAGACCATCTACACTGCTCAGAGACATTCATCTGCCAGTGTCTCAAACCAAGGAGGAAATGAAATCAGGTCTCTGATCTTGTCATTCTGAAATCTTTTGTTGTGTCTGACACCAAAAGTGATATCAAATGGAGAAGACAAATGGTGAAATCTTTCCTCCATGTCACCTCCCTGCTCCGTATAATTCCAGGATAAGGACTCCAGGTCCTTTGTCTCTTTGCTGAATAAACAGAATAATCAAACCATCTGTGTATGATAGCCATGTAATGTCCATGTTTGCATGCTGATAGAGAACGTGCTGGTCTGACCCCCCTCCTCCTTTCAGGGTGGAGCCTGGTGGAGTCCGATGGTTGAGACCAGGTCTGAGGAAGTGTAAGTGTGATTTTCATTTGATTCCTGAAAACAAAGCAGCTCACATTCAACCATCTTCAAAGTGTCAATCAATGATCAGGTGATAGATCAATAACTGCAGCTGTGTTGTGTCTTCTTCTCTCCATCAGATTTCTGTGAACTCACCATCAACACAAACACAGTAAACAGAAAGATCAAACTGTCTGACAACAACAGGAAGGTGACACATGTGGAGGAGGATCAGTCATATCCTGATCATCCAGACAGATTTGACCAGTGTCCTCAGCTGCTGTATAGTAATGGTCTGACTGGTCGCTGTTACTGGGAGGTCGAGTGGAGAGAAAGGGTTTATATATCAGTGAGTTACAGAGGAATCAGAAGGAAAGGAAACAGAAAACTGTTTGTTTGGATGGAACGATCAGTCCTGGAGACTGTTCTGCTCTGATGGTGGTTACTCTGTTTGGCACAATAACACAATGACACCTATCTCCTCCTCCTCCTCCTCCTCTTCATCATCTTCCTCTCACAGAGTAGCAGTGTATGTGGACTGTCCTGCTGGCTCTCTGTCCTTCTACAGAGTCTCCTCTGACTCACTGATCCACCTCTACACCTTCAAAACCACATTCACTGAACCTCTGTATCCTGGGTTTGGGTTCTGGTTGCCTGGTTCCTCAGTGTCTCTGTGTAGAGTGTAGCAGAGAGAGTCTCCTCCTGTTACAGAAACTCTCACTGTTGAACAGATAGTTCAGTCTGTACATATCTGTCTCTTTCACTCACACACACCTTTTCAAATTCATATGTTAAAGCAGTTTATTTGTTAAACTCTTCTAAACGATTCCTTGTAAACTTCTTCCTCTTCCAGTCCTTTAAAGATGGAAGCTATGACTGTTGCTGACTTTTACTTTTTAAGATTCTAATCACATTAAATCCTTTCACATTAAAAGCCTCATTGTGAACATCAGTGTTTTGTCTTTCTCTGAATCTTGGGACAGCTTAGTAAGTAAGTAAAATGCTGCCACAGTTTATCTGAAAGATCTGAGAAGAAACAAAGATAGAAACTTGTCAAACTGTCTTTCAGAGGTTCACAGAGCTAGAAAGCTCCTGACTACTCTGAAGAGTTTGAGCCTCGATTCTATGAATTTTAAATGTCAACTAAATAAATAAATAAATTAATGTAATACATCCAATAAAAAAATCATTTTTATTGGATATATCCTGTGTCACATTTGTTGGCATTTTACAGAGTGCACAGCCTCCATTAAATTCTTTTACAGTGTTTTTCCTGATAATCAATGTTAGAATTTTTTACAGTGCAGCTCCTATTTATCATTTTACAGTGATCCTTTTAGTTGTCACATTTTTACAGTATATCTGCTTGTACTGAAAACATGGATGGAATAATACATGGAACATTATTCAAACTATGACCAGTCCTCATCTTCCTTTTGATGTCATCAATACTGATTGGTACATATTGATCCTAATAATCAGTGTGAGACCTGTTGGACACTGGAGGGCAGTAAACTCTCTGATTATTTGTCCATCAGTCAGACATCAGTATTTAGAGCAGTGTAATATGTGTGTTCACATACAGAGAGTCATTATCAGGCTGATGAACCATTAGAACTAAAATAAGTCAGTAAATGTGGAATAATGTTAGTGTGAACATCAGTATCATTGTCAGTGCTGTGTGTGCAGAGTTGTAGTTACTGACAGTGACCTCTGGAGGGCAGAAGACTCCTGTTCAGTCAACACTAAAGACTGTGAAGCAACAATAAACAAAACAAATCCGACAATCAGTCAATAAACATGTTTACATGTGTTGATGGAAAAATGTGGGGGGTTGAAGAACTGCATGAGGAGAAGGAGCCTCAGGGAAACTGATGAGACTCTAGAGGATTCTCACTCTATTTCATTTGTGTTTAGGTGAATTTGATGAATAATATAAAGAGATCAGTGGGGTGTCTTGCATTGTAGACTCTGAGCTGGACCACAGAGGAGCATCTGAATTTCATCTGTGAATCCAAACACTGTGGTTGAAGAGATTATAAAGTCACTTTGAGAGAGCCTGTCACCAAGTGGGGGCATTGGAGCATTGTGTGCCCCCATTACACCCCTACACCTCCCAAAATGACTTTTCAAGTAAAAGAAGAAAATGAGATACATTAACAGTCTGTGTGTTCACTGCAGAATGTGAAAAACCTTCAGGAGCACTGAGGAAAGTTTTCACTGTTTGTTGATGCACGTCAGACACAGCTGCTCCTCAGCCTGAGCAGAGGCCAAAAGTAGAGGTGGTGAGGCTGCAGCTACCCCCCCTCCAAGTGGCTGAGGTGTATTATTGTCACACAAATATGGGTTTTCTTTTTAGTTTAGGAGTAAAAAAAAAAAAATGGCTGGAGTCACAATAGTATTTGAGCGGTATTTATTTACAGGCAAAAAAAAAATTCTACCAGAAAGTAGTGATGGGCA
The DNA here is from genome assembly GCA_016801885.1 of Toxotes chatareus. Classification (NCBI taxonomy): domain Eukaryota; kingdom Metazoa; phylum Chordata; class Actinopteri; family Toxotidae; genus Toxotes; species Toxotes chatareus. The sequence goes on along the minus strand of JAFBJY010001251.1, from coordinate 22,013 downwards.
AATGATACTGATGCTTTGCAGCTTGTGTCACTCTTCCTGAAGTGGAGTGATTCGAAATGCTGTCAATGACGTTCAAAGCTTCGAACATGCCCCAAAAAAGCTTGTTCAAGAGGTCAAAACCAGGTGGAACAGCACTTAGGCTTTATCCATAGGCTTTATGAGCAGAGAGAACCTTTAGGGGCAGCCCTGGCATCACTTAGCACTGACATAGTGCCTTTCACTGCTGATGACTATGCAGCAACCAACCACTGCCTGACAGTTTTAAGGCCATTCTATCAGACAACTGTTGAGCTTTCTGAGGAAAGGACAGTGTCGGGGTCAAAGGCAATTCCTATAGCCAAAATGCTGAGACATGTAATTTCTGCCGAATGTGCCCAAATGGCTCCTTGTATTGGTGCCACACTTGCCAACTATTAAAACTAATTTGAATGAAAAATTTAGTGGCTTGGAAAAGGTGGACTCCCTGTCTGTGGCCACCATCTTGGATCCATGGTTTAAACAGGCTGGCTTTACTAATCAAAGCAATGCTCAGGCTCCTATAGAAAGGCTGACATGAGAGTGTGCCAGTCTTAATGATGGGGTGGCAGAAGATGTGCCACTGGAGACTGCAACAACATCTGCCAGTGCTGGTGAAGAAAATTACAACTTCTGGGTTTTACTGGACAACTACGTAGAGTCTCAACACCACACCAGCAGTGCATCTGCCAGCGCTGCAGTGGAGATCCAGAGGTATGCATGTTGATTACTGTTGAGACATCAGTTGTTTTATTCAGTCATTCATTGTCTTTAACGCTGAGTCTATGAAACAGGCCAGGACCCAAATGCAGACTGGTGAGCAGATTTGAACAGTTTATTCACAATAGTCCAAAACAACAGAAAAGACAGGAGAGAGGAGGGATTCCAGGGCGGCGAGGCAGGCAGGCTCGGCAGTAATGGTGGACTTGAAGGCTGAGACCGGAGTTTGGGTAAGGGGATGAAGTGAGCTGCCTTGGAGAACTGGTCAACCACGGTGAGGATGGTGGTGAGCCAGTTACAAAGTCTACCGATATGTGGGGCCAGGGGAGATGTGGTATGGACAAAGGAAGAAGTTCTCCAGAAGGGGAACGATGGCTGGATTTGTTCTTGGAGCATGTGGGACAGGCCGTAATGTAATCATGAGTGTTGGATTCTAGAGTGGGCCACCAGAAGTGGCTACGGAGGAGGAAGAGGGTTCTTTTGATACCTGGGCGGCAGAATAGCTTGGAATTATGGGCCCATTGAAGGACAGAGGAGCGGACGGACTCTGGAACAAAGTGCCTGCCAGGGGGACCCGTACCCAGATCTGGCTCCTCCAGCAGAGCAGCACGCAATTCAGTCATGAAAGGCCAGGTTAAGGCTCCTACGACGCAGGAAGTTGGCAAAACGGTGTCAGGAGTGGATGGTTCAGCTTCAGAGTCAAACTGGCAGGAAAGAGCGTCAGGTTTGACATTCTTAGAGACAGGTCGATAAGTGATGGTGAATCTGAAGCGACCAAAGAATAGGGCCCATCTAGCCTGGCGAGAGTTTAGTCTCTTAGCAGACTGTAGGTACGCTAAGTTTTTATGGTCAGTCCACACCACAAACAGCTGCTCAGGGCCTTCCAGCCAATGTCACCACTTTTCCAAAGCCAACTTCACTGCCAGGAGTTCTCTGTTGCCAACATCATAGTTGTGCTCTGCAGAGACGGCGAGAGAAGTAAGCACAGGGATGTAGGTTTTGTTCTGCAGTGGAGCATTGAGAGAGAATGGCCCCTACCCCACATCAGAGGTGTCCACCTCAACCACGAACTGTCAGGCAGGGTCAGGTTGGGTCAGGATGGGAGCGGAGCTGAACAGCCTCTGAAGTTCTGTGGACGCCTGCTTCACCTCAGACGTCCACTGGAAGGGAATAGATGTAGAGGTTAACCCAGTTAAGGGTGCAGCAACAGTGCTATAATTCCAAATGAAGCGTTGGTAAAAGTTAGCAAACCCAAAAATCTCTGTAGCTGCTTACGAGGCCACTCGAACACCGCTTGCACCTTGCTGGGGACAGCTTGCATCTGGCCACCCTTTATGATGAAGCCCAGGAAGGAGATGGTGTCAACGTGGAATTCGCACTTCTCAGCCTTGACATATAAGCGGTTCTCCATCAACCTCTGGAGAACCAGACGAACGTGTTGTCAATGTTGGTGTGGGTCCTGGGAAAAGATAAGAATATCGTCCAGGTACACAAACACAAATCTGTTCAGAAAGTCTCTTAACACGTCATTCACCAAAATGGCTGGCACATTAGTTAGGCATGACCAAATACTCAAAATGGCCGAGAGGGGTGTTGAAGGCCGTCTTCCACTCATCCCCCTCTCGGATCCTTACCAGGTGGTAGGCGTCTTGTAGTTCCAACTTGGAGAAGAGGGTAGAGCTGTGAAGGGCCTCGAATGCAGAGGAGATGGGGGCAGAGGCTATTTGTTTTTAATGGTGATATTGTTGAGTTCTTTGTAATCGATGCAGGGATGGAGTGTCTGATCTTTCTTTGTACGAAGAAAAACCCTGCCCCCAGGGGAGAGGAAGAAGGCCGGATAATCCCTGCCTTAAGAGAGTCATGAATATAGGTTTCCATGGCCTCTCTCTCCAGCTTAGACATATTGTAAAGTTGGCCGGAGGGGAGCGTGGAACCAGGTAACAAGTCTATTAAGCAATCATAGGGTCTGTGAGGAGGCAGGGACAGAGCCTTGGATTTACTGAAGACCTCACTGAGATCATGGTACTCGGGGGGGTTTGGATGACAGGTCTTGAAGAGGAGTGACATCTGTAGTGGGAGCCCTTCCTGAAGGTGGTAAAGCAGAGTTTAAACAGTTTTGGTGACAGTGCACAGACCAGTTAGTAATTTTACCCGCTGCCCAGTCGATGTGTGGATTGTGGAGTTTCGGCCAAGGGAAGCCTAGAACCAGGGGGGTTTGTGGGGCAGAGAAAACCAAAAAACTGATATATTCATGATGGTTACCGGATAGGATTAGGTGAAGGGGTTCAGTCTGGTGGGTTATTTTGGCCAGGTACTTGCCGTTTAGTGCACAAACTGGGATGGATCCAGAGAGGGGATGTGTCTTAATTCATGCCTGACGTACCAGCTCTGCGTCCAAATAGTTCTGCTCTACTCCAGAGTCAATCAGTGCGCTGAGTGGAAGAGTCTGACTGAGCTGCAAAGAAGCCTGGATTTGTAATCTAGGGAGATTTTGTGATGTTGAGGAGTTATTGCCCACCAGACTCCTTTGTACTGGTGAGCAGCCGAGTTTGGGTGAATGGGACAGGAGGAGATTGTCACTTGCCTTTAGCCGTCGCAGGCACTCTTCGGGGGTTAGTCGAGTCCGACCCAATTGCATGGGTTCCTGGGAGGGGGTCGAAGGAGGCTGAGCAGGGGAACGAGAAGTATTAGTCTTGAACCAGGTTAACTGACTTACTGGGAGCTGGAATGCGACTGAACTGAGGGGAAGACCGGCAGTGCACTTGGGTCTCTCTCTCTCACGCCGGGAATCTAGGTGGATGGTAAGACAAATCAGTTCATTCAATGTTACAGGTTCATCTCTGGCAGCTAATTCGTCCTTAAGATCATCACTAGAGCTGTAGATGTAACACGCTCGGAGTGCCGCCTCGTTCCATCCCTCGGGCCTAGATCCCTGACGGAGGTTGAGAAGCCTCTTTGAGGCGTTAGCGGGAGCATTGTGGTGACAAAACACTAATTTGAATTTGGATAAAAGCTGAGAATAGGTGTACCTGGTTCCAGTCTCTTCCAGGAATGCCTCCGCCCATGCCAGTGCTCTCCCTCTCAGCAGACCGACAGCGATTCTGCTGAGGTCGGTACAATACACCTTCGGTTGCAGCATAAAAAACTGCCGACATTGAAGGAGAAATCCCAGACTTTTTCCGGATCCCGTGAAAATGTTCTGGTGTGGGGACCGGAATGTCCGCCAGAGCCGGGTCGGGAAGAGAGTCGGAAAGAGCGGCGGCAGCCGGAGACGGCGAAGGCAGATTGATCCGCTGGGCCAGAGACTCCATGAAGTGGCCGATCTGGGATACCTGCTGACCGAGAGCCTGCTGTTTTTCCAGAAAATCCTGAAGGATTTGGTGATGGCGTCCGAGGATAATTCCCTGGCTGGCCAGGCAGGAAAGCCAAGCCTCTTATAGCTTTGGGGAAAGACTGATTGCGCCCCAATTGCACACAGGTGAGAACAATCAGCCTGAGCAGGAGGGTGGAGAAGGGAGGAGCCGCCCCGGAATCCAAAGCCTGAAAAACACACCCACACCAAGAACACACACACCCACACAAACACACCGAGGAGAGAGAGAAGAGAGAAACGAAAACAGAAAAACTCCAGAGGCAGCCGAGCTGCCTCATGACATTGTCTTACTGCCTGTGTCATAGATATTTGAAAGAACAAATTCTGACAAGAGCAGAGAATCCCCTGAAGTACTGGGTGGCACGAAAGACATCTGTTCCCTGTGAAAGGATATTTTCCAAAGCTGGGGAGCTGGTCAGCCAGAAGAGAATATAGAATAGAATAGAATAGCCTTTTATTGTCATTATACATCTTTGCATAATGTACAATGAGACGAAAAGCATACACAAACATAGAATAAAATAAGATTAAATAAGTTTAGTGCAAGGTAAAAAATATATAAAAAGAAAACTATACAAAAATATGAGTTATAAAAAAGGAAAAATACAAGGTGGGGTGGGGGGGTTGGTGCACAGTTCAGGGAAGTATGGGTTATTGCACATTAATGGATATTGCACAGTATACAGATATTGCACAGTGAGTGGATAGAAGGAAGTCCGGGGGGTCAGGGGAATAGACTGTGGGGTTCAGTGCATGTGAGAGTTCAGTGTGGTTATGGCTTTTGGGAAAAAACTGTCTCTGAGTCTGTCTTTGTTCTGATGTGCCTGTAGCGCCTTCCTGAGGGCAACAGGTCAAACAGAGCAAAGCCAGAGTGGGAGCTGTCCTTGGTAATGCTCTTTGCTCTGCTGAGGCAGCGGGAGGTAAATGTCCATCAGGGAAGGGGAGGGGGCAGCCAATGATCTTCTGTGCCACCTTTACCACCCTCTGAAGCCTCTCCCTGTCAGCCATGGTGCAGCTGCCGTACCATACTGTGATGCAGTACGTCAGCAGGCTCTCAATGGTAGAAGGTCAGCAGCAGGATGGAGTCTAGGTTGTGCTTCTAGAGGACCCTCAGGAAGTGTAGCCACTGCTGAGCCTTCTTGATTACCGCTGTGATGTTCTCTGTCCAGGAGATGTCAGCGGAGATGAGGATTCCAAGAAACCGGAAAGTGTGGACTCTCTCCACGCACCTGAAGTCGACAATGATCTCCTTGGTTTTCTTGGTGTTCAGAACCAGGTTGTTCTCTTAACACCAGGATGCCCACTGAAGCCTGTGACAGTAGAAAAATTATATTTCTCATTAAAAACTTGTGAAGATAAATAACTTTTGCTTCTGTGAATAATCATTCCAAATCAACCATACAAGTCCCCAAATGACAAACCATTATCTTTAAAGGTTTTCCTTTAAAGATAAAAATACTTCACACACACACACACACACACAAAAACAATGTTTCTGAATTCAAACACCATGATTTGCAAAGTAGGAAGGATCTCTAATCCTGTTAGTGACTTTTAGTACAGTTTTTAAATAAAGCACAAAGCTTTAAATAAAACCTTAAGCAACATATAACCCATTTATTCTTTGGGTTAATCTGGAATGTGTTTTAGAGTATGGGGGAGAGCATCTGCATATTTTATTGTAATGACGATATAATCATTATATGGTATGAATGAACAAAACACTTGAATGACCACACAGACTTTTCTGAACTTTTATTGCTGTCATGGGATTGAAACAGTGCCAGTGCTTCAGCCATGCTCTTTAGAGGTTGCTATGGCTTCAGTTGTCCACCAGATCTCATCGTCACTGAAGTCTTGAAGCTCTGAATCTTTTTCAGCACAATTGTTAGGAAAGCCTTACTGAGGCCTCATTGCCTCAGTGAATTGTTTTAGGCTGTGTTCATGTTCACCCTCTTTGGTTAAGGGACAGTAGAACAATCAGTGATTTCCTCACTGTGGAGGAAATTTAGGCTGCTGAGAATTCTTCCTGCCTTGAAAACCTTAGTCCTGAAACTGGAATCTAAAACATGTTGATGTGTTTGAGGTGGCATGTGATGCATTTGGATGAGTGTTCATTTACGGAGTTTTGAGTGTAGGAGGAAAACTGTTGATGAGTGTGAGGGCAGAGTAAGTTTGGAAGTTTAACTCTGCCACTTTAGACTCTCAGCTCTGATTCTTGTTTTCTGCTCCATGCAGCTCATCTACAGGACTGTATTAAGTCCTTGTTGTTGAAGGATCTTAATTATTAAGCAGTGAAACTATTTCATATGAGGAAATAGTGCATTCATTCTTTGAAATGTTTCCTTTCTTCTGTTTCAGAATCAGAATCAGCTTTATTCGCCAAGTACAGTACAAGGAATTTTTTGCCAGCAGTTGTTGTCTCTCTAGCAAACAAGGTAACAAATCTATATACAATATGTACAAATATACAAATATGCAATAAAATATAAAAATATAAACAACATGAGTCAGACTCAAGTATCTGCCTTTATAATTCTAAAAGCATGAGCTGAAGACAAAAGGTGAAGATGATAGCTCACATGGAAAATTGGCACATTAAGAAAAATATATTTTGTGTGAATAATATTAGTGCATATTTTCCACTTTTGATATATGATGGTATTATAAAAATATATCTGTCTTTTCAGTCTAAAATCCTTCTAGTGTATCTACAGGAGCTGATAAGTCCCATATATACAGTGGTGTTCCAGTATATGTCAGAGGTCAAAGTGAAGACAGTCTAGTTGGTCTCATTGGATAAAGCCAGTTATCTGTGTGCAAACAAGCGTGACAGCAGATTTATTCCACTTAGTTCTGTCAGAGCCACTGAAGCTGTTTCTTTACTTTTTATTCTTCCCTCCAGCTGCAGTGAGAACATCTACAGAAGAAACATTATTATTATTATTTACTGTCCAACACAGTAAAGTGTAAATGATGGACATTTACTCAACACAACTTTTTATTTCCACTGTCACAGGATAGAAAGAACAAAGAACTTCACTAAGAGCCTTGTTTCATAATTCATTTCCAGCCCACAGTGTTTCTGTCCTCCAGCAAACCTTTGGATGTCAGTGTGTCAAGCTAATGTTGGTGAATCTGAGGCTGTGTTGACTGAGAGAAGAAGCTGTGAGATCCTGAGGACCTGAGGACTCACTCTGGACTGATTTGATAGATGCTCCACAAATAAAAGTGCTTCTCCACTCAACTAACTACTACTCCTCATAGAGACTGTCTGCAGGAACTGAAGCTGCTTTTGGTCAAAGAGATATTCATGTGTTCACTGTTCACTCAGGACCATTCAGCTGGGTTGGTGAATTCAGCACCAAGGACAGCAGCAGCTGTTACAGTGTGAAGTGCAGCAGCTTCAGAGTCCTTCTCACCTCACTATGGCAGCAGAGAAGCAGCTAAAGGAGACGCAGCAGCCACAGATTTGTTCCATGCTGCTTACACACTAATTGTTCTCACACTTGTATGAACTAATTACTTCACTTTTTTTTTCTTGTAATTAATGTGACTGATTCTCAGAGACTAACAGAACATTTACCTCCAAGCAGCAGTTACTCCATCAGTATAGAGTCTCATTATTCAGTCGTGTAACAGGACGGAGTCAGACACACTCAGCAGCAGAGGACAGTGGAATCATCTTCCCTGATCCATCCTGTCTGTCTCATCCACATCCTGTAAGACTTTCTGCTTGTCAATAATCCAACCATCGTAAATGATTGTCATTCATTGACATGAACTGCATCATGTTAAAATCAGAACAAAGCAGCAACGATTACAAAAAGACAGAAAGTCAAACATGTGAGAGCACGATTGAATGTGGAGGAAGAGACAGAGATGATGGTTCTACTTCAGTCCAGCTGCTGAAAACTGTTTCCACTGCAGTTCTACTCCAAGGTGAAAAATGCAGAATATTACCTGACACTTCTAACAGACAGGAGCTGAAAACTTCACACAGAAAATACAAGTGTCCCTGAATAACAAAGAGAGGAACGAGAGGAAGAGAAAGTGGGTGGACAAAGAGAAAAGAAGGAGCTGAGAGAGCAATGGAGGAGAGAAACTTTAAAGTCCAACAGTGATTCATCATAGTTTGTGAAAACTACCTGATACTTGTCCTGAGAGTTCAGTCAGTGAAAGAAACCATGAAAACAAAGCTGATTCTTCATTTTACATTTATCATGAATGACTAAGGGACTTTTTTTTGGATCACCTGATTATTCATCTGAGAAAAGCAGTAAGTTCTTTGAGTTACTGAGTCACTGCAGTGTGTTCAAAACAACTATACTTATAGAAATGAAGGCACTGATCACACAGTCTAAAACATAAGCTTCAGAAAAAATGAATACATTTCATATGCTGAAGGAAATGTTAGGTTTGTGTCATGTCCGACAGTCGACAATCAACCAAATACCCAACAAATCTAAGTCATTTAGCTTTGTAGCTCTGCACACATCCTTCTTCAAACACTGTGGTTTATGACACAGCCAGTTAAGTCTGGACTTCAAACCAGTTCAAACACAGTCATGCAGCATGTAGATGCAGAATGTAAATCATTTTCTCAAACATCTGCACCAGCACTGAGGAATAAACATCAATGATAATTCATCATGATTTATGCAAAGAAAAAAAGAGAAGTTTAATGTTTCTGTTGTTTTACTGTTTGAAAGAGGAGAAACAATGTTTGTATATTTGAAGACTAAAATCAGCTGTGAAGAACATTTTCCTTTGTTTTCTTCTTTTCAGAGGTTTTTGAAAAACAGATAAAATGAATCAGTGGATGTATCAGAATGTGGAGAGAATCTTCATCCACTACAAACTTGTGACTTTTGGAAATTTCCCAAAGCAAAACTCTGTTCATGTGACTCAAACCAGTAAATGTCTGGTTTCAGCTAATTTAACCTTTGGGCTGATGAATGAACGACTACCTGCTGCATAATCAGACTCATCACTACATTATTCACTGCACAAGCAGCTGCACACTGGTTCACACCTGAGAGAATAACGTCTGTCACTGTTCAGTTAGAAGAGCAAAGAAGAAGCAGGTGGTAGAAGAAAAACTGATGAGAGGAGGAAACGGAGGAGGGTGAGAAAAAGATGAATAATTACTGAACCTGCAACATCAACAGACGCCTGTCAGTGCCAAAGAAATGATTCTTATCAAGAAAGGCAGAGATTAAAGCAACTAGCCTCATCTTCATGTTCCAGATGCTCACACATTTTCTGAAAAGTAAAGTAAACCAGATGAAAATAAATCATTCATGATTTGACTCAAGATGAAGAAAACATCTCTCTTTACCTGGATGCATGAAATAAAAGTAATAAATCAGTGAAGGTTCAGAATGGTTTCAGTAAAATATCACAGATCTTATTTAAAGCTCTGTTACTCTGTCACAGCAGACAGCAGGACAATGACAGTGAGAAGACTAAAGGAGACATGGAGCTTTGTCCTGGTTTGAAGGACAGAAGATGGAGGACAGTCTGTGTGTGGATGCTCTGTCTGGGGAGTCTGGTGGAGAAGAGACTGAGGTCCAAACTCTGAACAGCTGTCCAGCTGTGGATCAGCTACTGGACACTGACGGGACACACTCCTGGCTGTCCCATAGAACAAACTCTGACTTCACATCAGGTGAGGATGTGTCCTTCATTTAAACTGAGGACTACAGGAAAAGTATAAGCTTCATTTGTTCAGAAGCTGTTTCCAGTTATTGGAATTTTAAAATAAATAAAATCTCAGTTTGATCACAAACAAAACAGATTCTATAAATTCCCTTGACAGAAGTAAAAACCAATCTCATTTCTATTATCGGCTGAATAAACGTTCATTTTCTCCATCATGAAGGATCATCAGCTTTCCATCTGCTGGGCTACAGAGCTGATCAGCTCAGCAGACGTGTTGTGATCTAATAGGATCAGACAGGTGGAGACATGAAGGATGAAAACAGCTCTGCTCCAATGAAGGAAGCAGAACTAGAAACAGGCAGAGACACCTGCTGTACTGATTTCATCAACACTAACAGAGAAACACAGAGATGGAGTGAAGTTTCATTCATGCATCTTAGTTTAATCTTTAAAGTTTATTCTGGACCATGGAAAATAAAATTCATTCCCGATGTCAGGAGTACTAGCTTTTTCTGGGGCTTTTAAAATGACTCATGAGCTGATTTAAAAATCTCAAATGTTTTGATGTGTATTTAAAAATATAAAGTATGAGGGAAAGCTGTGTTTTTATTCAGTGTATTGAAAACTCACCACTTCAAGCTTCTCCTTCCTCCACCTGTTTCTCTCCCTCCTTTCATCTGTCCCTATGTAGACTCACTCCTTCCTGTACTGTCTCTCTGCATCTCCTTCATTTCACCTTCAGCTTTACTTTTCATGTCAGTATCATCCACATACAGAGACGATAGAAGCAAATGGGTCATTTAGCAAAGACGAACACATCAAAGATAAAACACAAACTTTCTACATGCTCCTAAAGTCAGAAACACACTCAAACAGGCAAACACATGCACACCCTCCTACAGACTGTCCACACTGCTGCTCTCTGTGTCTGTGAGATCACTCGTCACCACTTTGTTCCTCCAAATATAACAGTGAGAATATTTGTGTCTGTGAAAGGACACATATACACACACTGTTACACATTCTCCACCTGCTTTGTGGTTGTGTGAGGAGTGTGTGAAGTGTGGAGGCGAACGTCACAATGACTGACTTCTCCTCTCTGCTTGGTTCCACTCAGCTGCCTGTCACTGACTCTTCAGAGCAAAGTGTTAGAAGTTAAAATCTATTTACTGAAGCTGAAGCTTTTAACAGGTCACATTCGCATTCACATTCAAATTCGCAGGGGTCAGCACAGCAACACAGCCAGGTAAGTATGAGCTGCAGTTGTATATGTCAGCTTTTACAGTCTGTCCACAAAGCCACTAGTCAAGCTGTCTCTTGGGAAAGAAAGCAAAGGCCCACGTGGGACACTTTTCAAAACATTTGACTAAATGAACTAAACACTGACATGAACTACTAACATGTACTGACTTACTGAAAACCTTGGAGCTGATCTGGACTTTCCTGTAGTTTCCTCTTGTCCTTGTAACAGCAGTAGCTCCTCCCTTCCTTGTCAATAATTGTGCAGAAATATCTGAGTGCTTCTTTCTTCCTAAATCATGAGCAAGTCCTGTCCAGTCCAACTGTTTCTGCTCCTGTTTGACTTCTGAACTTGTCTCTGGCTGTGTGTCCACTTACTGCAGCCTCTGACATCAGACTGTAGAATGTTGATACATCAAAGGACAAACACACACTCACACACACATACTGGTACTTATATCTTTGTGAGGACACTTGCTGGCATAATGCATTCCCTCGCCCTAACCTCTCTCTCTCTTAGCATCTCAGACCTATGTCAGTACCTGTGCCTCTGTCAAAGAATACAAAAAAAAAACACTAGACCTGTACACACATAAAGTCATGTATTCATGTAGTCATCTGTGAATGTGTGTTTGATGAGTGCAAAGTGAAAATGCTGCATGAACCTTGTTTTTGTAAAAGCTTCTCTTGTTTCCTTTGCTTCTTACAACTGTATATTTTTCAAGCATCATCTGTCATATTGAAGAAATAAGTTCAGTTCAGTAGCGTTATTTCTTTTTTTATTGTCATCATGTACACTTTTCTTGTCTCAAAGACGCCAGCATCCCCACCAAAGCCTAAAAATAAAGTACACCAGCGAAATGACAACATCTAGCACACATTTCTTCCGCAAAGAAAGAGCAAAGTCGGACAGGGGAGCTCACACTTGTGGCGCTCTATAAAGATGTTTGACTTTTCACCAACTCAAAAGGCTCAGCCATAAGGCCGAGCCAGCCAAAAATAACTTCAACTCATTGGTGTTCCTCTCCACGGAAGTCTTTAGTAAAAGGCTAAAGACTTGTGCGTTATGAAGAGAAACAAGAGTCAGAACAGGCCTGTCTCAGAGAGCAGCTGAGGACCCTAGTTGTCCCAGCTACCACCGTCGCAGTGCGCCTCCCTTGGCTTGTGCTGCTAAATCCCAGCCTCCCTCCATTGCCCCCCACCATCTCCAGCCTGAAAAATCCAGGCCTGGCTTTTACATGGAGACTACAAAGTCTGGGAAATGATCAGGCGTCTTCAGGGAGTCCGCGACCAATCATCATAGCTGAAGTGCACTGTGGTGGAAGTGCACTGGTTCCCTGGGTGATATCAGTAAATCAACTGACTGGTTGTGCACAATTCACTTAATAAAAACTTAGCCGCATTTTCCTTCAGCCACTGTAAAAGTTTGACTCCTAATTTAACATGTGTGTCAGAGCTTGATTTTCTACAAAGCAAGAGAAAGGTGCACCGTTCCCGGCGGCACTGCAATGCCAGGTTGATGCGTGGAGTGAGTGGAGCAAGCTCCCTTTTCAGCTCCCTCTCCTAAAAATGGGTTTAATACATTTTCCCCATATAGAAGACATATCAGATATTAAACTGATAAGAACAGAATTTACACTTGATCTTAGCCAAAAGGCCAAGAAGCGATGAGGCCCAAGCGTTTGACGTCCAAATCAAGCTCTTGGTACAACCGTCACTTGTCGCGGTGTCCCGTTTGTAAGCCAGCTTATCAATTGCCGCCACTTAGCAACTCCGCCCATCTGTCTGCTGTGTACTTTTCCCTGCCGCTATACAGAGATGTTTGACTTTTCACCAACTCAAAAGGCTCAGCCATACGGCAAAGCCGGCCAAAAATAGCTTCAACTCATTGCTGTTCCACACCAAAGCCTAGAAATAAAGCATACTAGAACAACATCTAGCACACATTTCTTCCACAAACCAGCAGCAAAGTCGGACAGGAGAGCTCACACTTGTGTTTTTGTCATGGAAAGGCCACGCCCACTTTCCCAATTCCAATGGGAACACAGGGAATTGTCATGACTAAACACGCCACTCTGTAGCGTACGCCAGAGAGCTTCTGCAGAGCAACACTGCCGCTTTGTGGACAGACTGCAAAAGCTGACATGTAACTCCAAATCAACAAAGCCACTTCACAAAACGGAGAGGCTTCAACAGGTTAGCACATGGGCATTCCTGACACATTGTGTTTTCTTCTACACGCACGCACGCAACAGGGAGAGCGCGAACCGTCCGTTGATAACGTATTTTGGAGAATCAGTGTAGATAGAGCAATAGATTTATAAAATTAATTCTAAAATAATTTTAAAATTATCAAACTATATAGATAGATAGATTTAGATAGAGAGTTATGTAGATAGGTTTATAGATATATAGTCCTATGGGTTTTTTCCAAGGCTGGGGAAATAGTTTGTAAAAGAAGAAACCATTTGAGGCCAAAAACTGTAGAAAAAGTGTTATTTCTTAATAAAAACTCATAAACAGTTACACAAGCACACCCACTGCCCTGTTCTTTGAGCAAACTGCCCAGTTTCAAGCACACCCTCTTTACCCACGTACACATAAACCTCTCTACCAACGATGCCCATAACATACCATGATATAATCTGTATTTGCACCAGTACCATGTGAAAATTACATTTTGTATTTGTTGAGCACATCTCATGAATGTACCTGAACTATTTCAATGTTTCACAACACAATATATTTAAGAAGATACAATCAGCCATGCCAAATAACAATCATGGTCTTCTATTATTATTATTATTATTATTATTATTATGAATAATCCAATTGAAACCACCTTATCATCTGGTGCAGTCAAACAGAAAAGTGCTATTTATCTAGCTCCATGACAGTCAGACTCAGAGTCAGACGTGTGTGTTTTGGTTAGGAAAAATCACGTGATTTATGACGTATGAACCACTTCACTGCTTCATTCGGTATCGAAACCCTGTCATTGGTTTATTTGTCTTGCAACAATGTAGCGTGGGTTCGATTTCCGTCAGAGCTGCGTGTTATTTCGCTCATGAATTAGACATTTGGAATGAGATCTCATTTACCATCTGGGGACTTAGACTTGTATCAGGATAGCTCACGATTCATAACACAAAATATCAGGCCAAGTATATCGCTGTTTCCTACAACAATCAGACGTGTCAAATAATATAGCCTATGTATTTAATATATATATTTAATATTTGTATTTTATTGTGTCAGCTTGAAACCACACAAACATGTAGTGTAGTCGAACAAGAACGTGCATGCCGGATCAAATCCCAAACAATCAATGAACCAATAAATGACACATCTTGATTGCACTTAATTTTATTGACCACTAGACGTCCTAGTCGAGTACTGTGTCATTGAAGCCTCGGGTAATGAACCATTTTTTTGAATCAGGTGTCGAAGCTTCAACAAAGCCTCGATCAGCCATCACTAACCACAGCCTCCTCACTTTTATACTGGTGGACTGTACCTTCCCAGTTAATCAAAATCAATTATGTTCTCCATCACACTTACAGTAATTGCAATATCAAATAACACATTGCCACATAGAAGTTCAGTTAAACTTACATTAAAACACATATTTCTTTCTAAACAGGATACTTAAACTGGTTGTTTCAGCACAAAAGACAAAACACCCCTCCCAGTCTACCACACTTTCAGGGGTTTCTTCCCTTGTGAACCCCCTATTTAATGAAATGGAATGCTCCACCTCAGGTTTGGCTGTTCCTGGTCTGACAGAGGAAGAAGCGCAACAAAGGAGACAGGTGAACACAATCCACAATCACAATGCCTCTTCTCTTCTTCACCTCCTCTTCCAAGTGTCCACACCGCACAAATCACCAACATTTCACACCAGGATTGACATTCTGATAAAGTGAGAAGTGAGAAAGAGTGTGCAGTGCATGTGCCTTACTAAAGGGCATGGGGTCTCCGTTATGCTACCATGCTAGCATGGTAGCTCGTGTTTATGCTACCATGCTAGCATAAACACATGCTCGTGTTTATGCGTATAAACACGAGCTCGAATGCTCGCATGCTCGCATGTCTTTCTTGCGCGATTTTGAAAAGTGAAAAAAAAACACTTACGCGATCTTCACTCATTATCTCTGATTGTGCTGTATGAGAATAAAGCTTCACTGGAGTTGAGGCTGGCGCCGCTTCTGATATGGCCGCTTCTGATATGGCCGCTTCCGATATGGCCGCTTCGCTGCTTGACGTCGCTTCCGCTGCCTCATTTCTGTGGTGATCAAGGAGTCTGCCCCTGGCTCTGATAGTGAAGTAATACAACCTTTGTATGGTGTTCGGGTCTGTGGGCCCATTTTCATTTTTTATCAAAAAAGAAAAATTAAACGAACGGCTTGTAATTGGGATGAAATAAACATCTGTTGAGTATTTTAACATAAAATTTTTGATTTTGTTGAAAACCCAAAAATGCAGCAGGTCTACCAGAAACAGGAACACTGGCTGAATAACAAAAAATACGAACACCACACAAGGGTTAAACTTATTTTCATGGAGAAAAGAAAGAAATTCTCCCCTATATAAAAAACTACACATTCAAAACTACTAACATTAAGCACATTTTACTACTGGCATTCCCTACAAATATAAATGGGTGGGCACACCAGGGGCAATTTGGGGTTCAGTATCTTGCCCAAGGATACTTGACACACGGACCAGAGGAGTCGAGGATCTAACCACCGACTTTCTGATTAGTGATCCACAGCTGCCCCTATATACTACTTAGTACTATATACCAGTGAGACCTGATTGAACACTTATTCAATATGTATGGACAATATGTATGTATGTAAAACTCACCTCTTAAGTCAAAAAAAAGTTGAAGTAAGTTGGTCTTCCTGTGTTCATGGTTGTATTTGTTATGTATTGTAATCCCATCTGGGAAAGAGACTGACTATTACTTACCTACCTACCTACCTATTAAACCACATAGCTTCAAGAAAAGATCTCTAGACTTTAGCTTTTTGCAATGCAAAACAGGGTTCTTATGTCCTTTGTTTTTGCAAATGGAAATCACGTAATGGCCAAATGGAAATGGGCAGGTCATTTCTAACCTGTACTGTCATTACTTCATACATCCCCATACCTTGTAACTAACTTGTTTTTTCGCTGTGATACTTTTTACAGTTTCAAGTATAAAGTTTATCATAAAGTTTTCCATCTTCTATATCCTTTGATCTGTCAGGGTTGTGAGGGAGCTGGAGCCTATCGCAGCTGACTGGTCACCACACAAAGACAGACAACCACACACGCACACACTCACACCTAGGGGCAATGTAGAGTTGCCAATTAACCTAATGTGCATGGTTTGGGGATTTTGGGAGAACATGCAAACTCGGCACAGAAGAGCCCAGATCGGGGTTCAAACCTGGAGTGCTAACCACTGCACCACTGTACCGCCCCCTGTCTGGTTTCCCTCCTTGGTTGATTGTCTGCCCCACCCTAATGTGTCTCACATGTTGCCCATTATCTCATGTGTGTAAAAGTATTGTTCTCAGGTTTTCTCCAGTGTTCTCAATCTTGCGTAGTGTTCTTAGTACCACCTTGGATTCACTAATGTTACTAATTATTGTTGTTATTTATAACAATACAATTAATTACAAACCCCTGTAGTGTAGTATTTGCAAACCACACCCGACAGTCACTAGTAACGAAGAGCCCTTTGTTGCATTCCTATAATGATCCTATAAGGATATCTTAAGTCTCATTAGAGACTTTAAAATAACAGCATTTTAATCATAGTCTACAGTGTGAATGCTATGTGCTATTGTGCTTTTATGATGTTTATATGAGTGTGGTAGTATTCTCATAAGGGCTAAAATGTTTTGTCTAGGTAGTGAGTTTATGTTGAGTTTTTTGTATGGATGTGTGTCACATCAGTGTACTGATCAATCAGTGTATTGATCACCCTGCTGCTCGGACACTGTAGACCACATGTAGTCACAGAGGCAGGTGTGCAGCAGAGGGGTCTATGATAGGCTAAATTATAAGGCAGGTTTGCTGTTTGTGCTTGGTTATACAGTATGTGACCATATATACATATGTTCAGTGCTGAATGTAAGTAAAGTCATCTAAACTACTATGCACTGCATGCTGGTACATCCCCTTCTACCACCATCCAGTGTGAGGGACTGCTCAGCTGAGAGGCCTGGCAGGAGCCACACAGGAGAGACCCTCTGTGGTTGCGCTAGCATTTTATAACTGAACTATGACTGCGACATAATCTTTTTATCGACAGGAGAAGCCTGGACACCGAGCAGAGAGTGAGTCAGATCTCAGCGGACAAGGCCGTGAGCAGAGAAGTGACATCCATGTGGCATTCGTCTGCACAGAGAATGAGTCACATGAGGACAATGTCAGGTAATAAAGTTAATCTTCATATATATAATAAACTAAACAGGCTCTATCAGACCCACACGTCTGTCTGTGTTCTAATCGCTTGATGATGTCTGTGATTGGCTGTGAGGTTGTATGGTGCTCTGCTTATGTCTGGTCGTGCTGGTTTTCCTCTCTGCTTTATACAAGTTTCTCTTGAAAAAGAGATCCTGAACAGCAGACAACAGGTGAGAGAGGATACACAGCATCTGTTTGCACATGTGTCTGCACGTGTCTGCAGAGATGGAATAAATGTTGTCAAAATGTCAAAACGTCCCATGAAAAGACTTAAACTGTGTGTTGGTCTGTCTGACTTCAGTCCCTGGACTGCAGTGGGACGTCAGAGTCCAATTACAGGTTAATTAGCAGCATATTTAAAGGCCACTGCAGCAGCCACTCAGTTGATGTCACAGGCAAATGACACAGGGAGGATTTGAGAATGATAATTCATAACATGCATTTGATCTGTGTCCTTCTAGGCCTCTGACCTGGATCGAGGAACAGGGACCGGCCTTACCTAGGGCCAAGAACATCAACTTTAAGTCTGACTCCTGCACTCTGACCCAAATCCCTCCTGGACCCAGAGGAGTTGTGGGCCTCTTCATGCAGGACCTGATCCACTTCTCTGCCAAGCTGACAGGCCAAGTGAGTCCTGAGGAGCTCCAGAGAGAGAAAACCAGGATCCTATACTGCCTGGAACTGTCAGAGAAGATACAACAACTTTGCCAAAATTAAACAGGGACACACTAAAGTTTAGGAGTTTTAAAAACAGACTAACACATATTAACACACACTAAAATGATGAATGCATTTTTAAACATGGGTTGCCTGAAAGCAGAAGATCATGACTGCTGGATCGATCTCCAACCTCCTGAAAAGATGAAAATAAGTACTCTCACTTGTAAGTTATAAAAAAATAAAAATAAAAAAACAACAACTTTGGCAAAACTAACTGATTCAGAGAAATGAGGGATCAGGAATCCTTGAGTTAGGTTACTGTTTTTTCAGTTTAGTCCTTTAATAACCATTCACAGCTGTTACATTCATATATAACCAGGTGTAGGAGTGAATGTGTATTTTCATAAATGAGGTAGGCAGAGTATTAGGAACACCTCTGAATATGATGCTGTCCAGTACAACGCCACGAACTATGACCTTCAATCTAAGACATATAATTCAATGAAAACCTCTGAACATTATAGGCACCATAGGAACAGCTGAATTGGACTATGTTACTTGAACACATGTACCCGTTCCAGAGCCTGATGAACAAATTGGTGTCTCCTCATAATTTACAGTGATTCATGGGAGGATTACCTGAAGCACGTCCAGGCCCTGTCAGATGATTTGGCCTGGGCTCACCTCATCACTAACCTGGCTAAGGGTAATTTGCTAAGGCAAACTTGAGGTAACTTACTTACCTCAGTAAGACCAGGGTCAGGTGCACCCTGTTAGAGCAAAGGTGTTAGCCACTGACCAGTTTCCTGTTCCCACCATCAAGAAGGACCTGTCGTGCACAGTTTGTGGATGTTAGTAAGGTGGTGGATGGTGTCTCATGGTGAAGAAGTTTCATTCACATGAGCTGAGCTGTGATATTCTAGAGAAAGAAATGCTTACCTTCATTTCATAATTCTTTGTGTGCTGTCAGCTTTAGAGCATCTCACACACATGTCCATGTCCAAAGTCTAACGCTGTACAGTGACTCACACTGTTTGAGTATTAACATAAAGTGTTCAGTGATTTAGCCACTTAATACTTTAATTTCCATCAAACTGAAAAAAATAAAAGTGACAATATTCCATCTTTGTAACCGGACATAACAACCTGGCCCGTCATTTTCTTTGCATTGTTCAGTGATGTTAAACAGATGCAGATGGTTTACCGCTGCAGGCGCACACATTAATAAACTCAGTGGAAAAATTTAAGTGTAAATTCATGTGTAAATTCTGCTGCCTCCTCCTGGGCCTCACCTATGCCCTAAATCTGGATTATCCCCCCAAACTTAATTCATGAGTTTTCAGTTTATTTAATTTCCGTTCTCATCCACTCATAATGGATAACGGTAACATTTCTCGATGTTGATGTTTTTTGTTTGTACAGAAAGAAAGACCTCTGTTCAGCTGTGAATGATGAGGAGTTGGACCTTATTATAAGTGAAGTCCACAGAAGACATCCAAACGGCAGCTACAAGTTAATGTGGGGTCATCCGAATGCAAGAGGTTTGCGTGTTCCAAGTGAGTATAATAATATGGGCATTATTTACATTTATTTTTAAAGTATTAGTTATTTAAATAAGAAAGCTGAACTTAATTAGTGAACCTAGCTAAGTTTAAGATAATGTTCATGTATGTTTCCATTTGTAATGCATCAGTCATTTTCCTCCCCAAAATCTTTGTGGCATATAGATGAGTATTCTGTTCCTGGCCCAAAACCATAAGCTAATCAGGTCAGTGATATTACCAGATAAATTAGAAATCTTTCTGTAGACGTGATTAGAACTGCTGTACAATAAAACTATTTTTGTGTGTTCACAATTGACTGACAGGTGGAGATTTGTTGTCCATGATGGGGTGGATGGAGGGTGGATGGATTCAGTCAGTTAGTTGTCTACCTGACTGTGGCTGGCAATAATAGAGCTTGTATGGTCTTACAGAGCTTTATCGCTGCTGTTGAGCAGTATGGGCTCTGATAAAGTGGGGGAGAATGCAGACGTAGCAGAATTCATGATCAGGAGCAGAGGTACTGACAGGAACTCGCACATCACAGGCAGAAGTGTCTACAATCAGCGGTAAATATGTTTGGCTTATACAACAAACATACCAATTGACTGTACTTCTTTAGCATATGTCACACATAAATTAACACCTTGTCAATTTTATCCTAAACACAGAATAGAGAGGATGTGGAGAGATGTTTATGAACATGCCCTGGACCTCTTCTATCAGACTTTTACTTCATTGGAAGATCAGGCTACACTGAACCCAGACAATGAAGTCCATCTTTTCGCACTGCACCGGATCTTCCTTCCACTAATCCAGCAAAGCCTTGACTCCTTCAGAGATGCTTGGAACTTTCATGGTCTTAGAACTGGATCAGTCACCACAGCAACTCTGGAGAATACATACAGAGAGCAAGGCCCTGTGGAGGATCCTACTGAGGTTAAACAAGGATCAACTTTTAACATTTTTTTAATCTGTCTGTTTCCCCAAAGGAATTGTGGGAGAAAATAATGACATGAAATGAGAATAATAAATTAAACATAGGTTATAATCTCTTCAAAGTCTCCTGAGCTTTCAAAGATCCACCTCTGAGCTGTGCTATGGTGCATACTATGCATACCTGTAGTCATGTCATGTCATCATCTGCCGCTTATCTGGGTCCAGGCCCAGGTCGCGGGGCAGCTCCCGCCCACTTCACAATGCACCGAAGTACTATGGCACCTCCACGGGTGGTGAGCCCATGGGAGGTGGTGCCACCCGGAGTGGCATTCAAACCCGACCCTGAGAGGTTGATTCTCATGCTCTACCAACTGAGCTAACCGGGTGCCACGCATACCTGTAGTATTTTACAAAACTGAATAGGCGACATTTAATTTCTCACCGACTCTGTGACCAAAAGTAACATCTTAAATATCTAATATGACATGTCAGACTAGTTTTAAGTACAAGATTAATCATGCTTGCTCTCCATTCATGTTTATGAAGACTATGGGATGACTGGAACAGACCTCTCAGTCTTCATGGAGGCACTGTGTCAGTGCCCGAGGTTCAGCTGGCCCGTGAGCTCTCAGATGAAGAGGTTACCATTTTGCCAGCTCCAGGAGTTTCTGTAACTGATGCACTCAGATCATATGAAGAGACTGTGCAAGTTTTATCTAGAATCATAGCAGACTGATGTCCAACCTATGCTTTTATTTAGCATCTTAGAACAAGCAGGCATGAACTGAAAAAGTTTGCTTTCCTTAAAAAAAAAAGCTGTTTTACTTTGAAGCTCTACCATAATCTTGCATATGCACAGCTCCACTACTTCCTGAACTTAAACACACTCCTTTACTTCCTGTCCCATTGTTAAGAAGAAACAGAATCTTTAAAAGTAGAATGGGAGACCGAGCCTTTAGCTATCAGGCCCTCTCTTGTGGAACCAACTGCCAGTTTGGGTTCAGGAAGCAGACACCCTCTCTAATTTTAAAATTAAGCTGAAAACCTTTTTGTTTGACAAATCTTGTAATTAGTTGTAGTTACAGTCCTAGTTATTATGACTAAACCTATAATTAGTCATAATTATTTCTATAGACACTGTTATAGTTAAGGATTAAGCCCATAGTAGGGCTGGCTCAGGCAACTGAACCATAGAGGACCAGGTGGTCCTCTATTTTCCTCTTGTAGTCTGCCTTTGCCTCCTTGATCCCCCTCTTCAAGGTCAGCTCTAGCAGTACTGTATCATGCCCTATCGGCTGAGCTGAAGGTGGAGTTGTGGACTCTGAGGAATGACCGGATGTGGCTGTTCATCCAGGCTTTCTGATTGGAGAAGTCCCGGATGAGTCTTTTTGTTGTCACAT